>VXBZ01006465.1:223488-292134 GCA_013399135.1 Heliornis fulica
AAGATAGATATCCAGATGCTGTAAGAATTCCACCACTTGTGTGAGTCCCTTGGTACCTAGATGGCTTTTGAAACATGACCTACAAAATCGTCATACTGGACAACAGAATTCAGGTTCTTCAGCATTTTGGCCTCAAAGATGCAAATTTTTGTACCCACAGACATAGTAGACCTTCTTACCAGCAAAACTTACATTCAGATCCCTAAACTGTTACAGTGTAGGAATGAGGACTACTTAGAAATGACAGTTTTGTAGAAATGAAGTTTTGTATTTTAGTAGGACTTAGCTGGACAGGATATCTGTGAGAATATCTGTAAAAATCCACCTAACCATAGCCTGCCTGAAGGTGGTTTCTGAGGCTGAAGTATGACCTTTTTGAAACATACTGCTATGAAAACAAAGTGTTTCACTATATCACAGAATCACAGAATATTGGAAGGGACCTTGAAAGATCATCCCTGCCTGAGCAGGATCACCTAGATTAAATCACACAAGAATGCATCCAGATTTGTCTTGAATGTCTCCAGAGGAGACTCCACAATCAATCTGGGCAGCCTGTTCCAGTGCTCCGTCACCCTCACAGTGAAAAAGTTTTTCCTTACATTCAGATGGAACTTCCTGTGTTCCACCTTGGACCCATTGTCCCTTGTCCTATCACTGGCCAACACTGAGAAGAGCCTGGCTCTGTCCTCCTGACACTCACCCTTTACATATTTATAAACATTAATGAGGTCACCCCTCAGTCTCCTCCAAGCTAAAGACTCCCAGCTCCCTCAGCATTTCCTCATAAGAAAGATGTTTCAGCCTACGTGGGTACGAAATTGATCAGCTGGTTGGGCTCAGAGGAGAACGAGCAATGGGTTGTGCTCTTCCTGGTGGCTAGTTACAAGCAGAACACTGGAAGGATCTGTCCTGGGACCCATCCTGGTTCCCATCCTGGTTAGTGTCTGTATCAATGACCCAAAAAGGTGGTGGAGCACACTGTAAATCAGGCTTGCGCCTTACTCCAAAAGCCCATCAATATGCTTGGGAGCAGAGGTGCTTTTCAGAGGGATCTAAACAGGCTGAAGAAGAGACCTGACGGGAGCCTTATGAAACTCAACAAGTGCAAATGCAAAATCCTGCTCCTAGGGAGGAATAACATGTACAGCAGTGCTGGCTAGGGGAGCAGCTCTGAGGATGGTGACCTGTGGGTGTGAGCAGGCACAAGCTGAGCAGAAGCCAGAAGCAGTCCTGGCAGCAAAGAGCCAATGGCACCTCAGGCTGTGTGAACAGGAGCCCCATGGTCACATTCCTCCTCTACACAGCACTTCCAAGGTGTAGGTCCACCAGTACCTAAGAGATACTGAGAAACATAACCAAGTTCAGAAGAGAGCTACCAACATATTAAAGGTGTGGAACACTTGTCTTGTGAAGAAAGACTGAAGGAACTACGCTTGTTCAGCCTGGAGTAAAGAAAGCTTCAATAAGACCTGACTAAGGATCTTCTGAATAAGGATCTTCTGGTACCTATGATAAAATTACTGAGAAGACAGAGTCAGCTGTCCATGGTAGTTTATGGCATGAGAACGGGAGACAACTGGCAGAAATTGAAATAATAAGTCCAGACTGGATGCCGGAACAAAGGTTTTATTCACTGTTTAGACAGCCAATCAATGGATCAGATTGCCTAGAGAGGCTGTGCAGTCTCTGTTCTTGAAGGATTTCAAGACCTAATGGAGAAAATCCTGAGCAACCTCACCTGAACTCAATAGCTCACCCTACTTTGAGTAGATGCCTCCTGATCTTTCTTCAAACTTAAATTATGCTGCAGTATGTTCAAACTGCAATAAAGGAAAATGAGACAAATCCACTCTTGAACATGAAAGCATTCTGAATTTTCTAAACTAACGAAAACTATATAATTTTATATACATATATATAAATTAGGCAACTTTCTAACCTCTCACCAACCGCCATGTGAAATCTCACATTTTATCGAGAACTTGGATTAACAGGCCAACAGATGAGACAAATGCTCAACTTCCAAGGAATGAGTCACACTAACTTTTTCCAAAGACTCACAATGACAATATTTTGTTCATCCTTCTTTGCTTAGCAAAACCCAGTTAAGATTGAGACCTTTAGTGTGTTTTAAGTTTCACATGTTATCAGTTCGTACAGCATATACAAACTACACGTCACATTAAGTTACAGTGGGTTTATCAAAGCTCTCATTATATTAAAGGCAAGTTGAAAGAGAGGAAAATCTGCTTGACTAGACAACGACAAGCAAAGTATAAACCCCCATCTTTTTATACATCCCAATGCTTAAAACAATAAATCTGTAAGCATTATGCCTTGCAACAGATTTAAAATATTCTTCGCATTACATTTCAAGGTGTGATTTTTTAAATTTTTTTTTTTTTTTTTTGTAGGGTGGGTGCTGAGTTTATTTTGTTCTTTTGGTAAATCAGCCTCAAATGCTGAATGTTACGGGTTTGAGGCTACCAGGCAGCACACAGCCAAGAGCAATATGCAGAGATCAGAGGTAGTTCAAGTATGGTATTTTCTTGCTTTCCCACAGACATGTCTAAGAGGTAATTTGCACTGCCCCTATTTTAACATGGATGATATCATACACTGCTGTGTTTACACACAGAACAATACATATTTGCAGTGTTCAGTCACTGGGAAGCAAGCAGCTTTTTAGCTGTCTTGGTAAAGGAAGACTTCTAGTTGACTCTTTAGACAAGTAGAGTTTCAATCTTCCTGGTAGATTATAACTAACACTTAGTACTAACCTCAGCAGTCTAATTTAAGAGGCGGAGAGATTATAATTCCATGATGATTATTTTGTAGTCTATTCATTTGCATGTGACAGTTATAATTCATACCTACTTTCAAGAACAGATCATGAACGACAAAACTGTTAAAAAAATCTAGGGATTTAGAAAGTCTAACCTATTTTGTAAAATCTATCTATGCTATTCTTTAGATGAAAAGGACCCACATGATGCAGTAACCTTGGTATTATTAGAGTTTTCTAACTGGGATACAGAGCTTGCATTTCCCTATACTATCTACCAAGTGAGCAGCTAACACAATCAGGAAGTATATCTTAAACAGTAAGTGCCATTCGAGATGTACAATGACTCTTCATTAAGTCAGTGAATGGAAATGAGTAGAATAACATTTTTTTTCTATTTTAATTATCTGTATACAGTAACTATTATAGCAACTAAGCTACTATTTATTTTTGTGACAAAAACAATTAAATATGTCACAGTGTGAAAGCAGAAATAATGTTAGCTAAAATAAGATAGAGAAGAAAGAAAGGAAAACAACCCTTGAAATTACTGCTTGAAAGAAAAATCTAAAAAGTCAATAGCTAGAAGTAATTTTCCCAGTCAGGCGCTCTGAAGCTGGGCGCACACCAGTGGCAGTAGGCACATCACACGTGCTGGTCTCTGCTTGACCTGATGACATTGTGATGTTGTGTATCTGTATTGACGTGTCCAGCAGTTCTTTGCTCTGGCACAGACAACTTTATAACCTTTCTTTTTCATTTCAAGCATCCCTTTATGGGAAATTATGCGCCATTCACAAAATAAATTAGGCATACTGGTAGCAGGTCTTTGCCAAGGGGCAAATTAACATGAATAGAGAGTTAATAAGAGTTAATATATTGTCCTTTTATTAAGCCTGTACCATAAGCCTCTGGAATTTCACTTGAATACAAGATAACATCTGCCCAGGCTGCAGCAGAAGTAGTCAAGCCAGCATGGAATGAACCAGGCAGAAAGCAGAATTAGCTTGCCAGTTATTTAGCCACAGCAGTAATGGCCAAGCACAACCTAACCATCCTGTGTCCCAGAGCAGGCTCCCTCACATCTGGGGCTTGCAGCCTAGTAGGTCTGCAACCACCACACCAGCCACCCTGCAGGGATGTGAAGATGCAGTGGAGACACCAGCAAGGTCAAGCCAGCCCCACTGCCAGAGCAGGACCTGTGGCTTGGCAGAGGTGTGCCTAGCAAGGGTTTACAATCTGAAATTTAGCTGCAGAAAAAAAAAACTCAGAAATTGACGGATTGGGACTCAGTGCTGAAGACAAGACCTGTTTCCTGTCTGAACACTTTCTTTCCCCACCCAGACTGCTCTGGTGGATAAATACTACCATGCTCCTGGGACCATCTACACCAATTTTTCACAACTTTTACTTCTCCCAGAGAGCATATCTCTTCTTTCAGTGATATATGGGGCTGGAAGACATCAGCAATAGAAGATGATAGCCACAATGTCTCAGCCCTGACAAGGTTGCATATTTTCACCAATCTACACTGTTCCCGTGGGGGCCCAAAGCAGCTCATGCCATCATATCTCCTTTCCTTCTAGAAGCAGTAAACAAATCAGGTGGCTTCCTCCAAAGCCTGAATTCAGTTTCAAAGCTCCCCTCCTCCCGTTCCCCATGATAATGCGTTACGCCCTGTGACACTCGGTGCTCTTTTCAACTCTGCCGGTTGCAGCTCCATTATCTCTGAAGTTGCTTTAACACCTGCCTCCTGCGCCAGCCAAAACAACACCATCTGTTGCACCGCCTGTAAGGTCTATGAGCCACAGTGGTTTCTGATTTGACTAAAATATAATTAATTCTTCCTCCTCAAGAACAGCAGGCCAAGCAGCCTTCTTGGAGCTCTGATGGGTGCTTGCTTTGCTCCCGCTGCCCGGGCACAGGGGCTAGTCCCACACCAGCTTGCAGCGCCCACTGCCTGAGAGGTCACGACAAAACCTCCCTGAGAACAGCTTGCAAATGCATTCCAAATCCAACAGCCAGGGCTGCTTGAGGTTTCTGATCGTGGTCTGCAGGGTGGAGCGTGAGGTTTCAGGCTCCTTTTACTCTCCAGTTTGTTACTTCAACAGATGTTAGGGTTAGGGACCGGCCAGACCTCACTGTCAGCAGAAAGCTGCTGCAGGACCAGGGGCCAAGGCTAACCTGCACCACTACGTGTTCTCTTCAGCCTGAGCTCTGCCCCACTCCCAGAGCCCTCAATTTCCTTTCCAGTCCTTCCCTCCTCTCCTGCAGTAGCTCAGGCCTCTTCCCTCCTCTCACTTTAAGACTAACTGGCACTGGATTAATTTATTCACCAAGGTGATAACAAAGGATGGAAGTGGTATGAGGGTCTTGATGTTTTCTCAAGGACTACACTACAGACCATCAGGAAGATTATCTTGGACCCTTGTCTCAGGATTGTCCTAGTATTACCTGAAATTTATCCTTTGTTTTACCTTAACATTTGCACTTCTGACTTGGGAAGTTAAAGTTCAGATTTCCTAGCAGCTGGAGAACAGTAGCATTCTGTGGAATATAATGGTTCGTACACCTGGATACTAAGGAGGAGTGATAAGTGTGATCCATTTTCATTAGCATGTCTCTCTGGATGTTTTATGGGTTGTCTTCTCTGTCTATTCACGTGAAACTAAGAAGAGGAGAACTGGAAGCCAGCCAGATAAACAGGCAGCACAATTGCCTACACTTTGTTTCCTTGGAAGAAGTGTGTGTGTTGGGTGGGGTAGTGGGGAAAGGAGAGATGCAAGTAGAACAGGAAAAAGCTCAAACAATTCTGAAAGGAAAGCATATGTGCACATTGTAATGCTCAATTGACTTATCTAAATCTTGGATATTACACTTAATAGGAAAAAATAGCTTTCTGGAATTCAGCTTGGCTGAACAGGCAGCATTCAACTTGGCATAAACCAACACAAAATGAGGCTTGTCAGAAATTAGCAGTGCTTCAAAAGAAATGCGAGTCAGAGAGCTCAGATGAAAAATCAATAGTCATGAGCAATACTTCCACTAAACAGACTTTTCTGCTCCATCCCTGGCTAACACACGTTTTTTGCCTCAAAGTGCAGGACTGGAAAATGTTCCCTCAGCCACAATGAAGGCTCCCAGCTGCACATAAGAGGCAGCAATCCCTGAACAGCCACAACGACCAAGTAGGTAATGCTGCTGTCACAACTTTGCTTCTTTCCCACCCTCAATCCTCAGACCTTCCACCCAACACTAAAGGAGACCACTGAAAGCTGCAGGACTCCTGACAAAGACTGTGCAGTTTGTGTGTGTGTCAGCACTTGGGGATGAGGAAGTCCATGTGGAGACATTTGTCATGTCTGGTGGCTGCTGACCTGTCCATCTGGCATGGTTTGGAGTTAACGGGGAACACTCTGCTTCAGACTTGGACAAATCACTCTTTTATCAGACTAAGGTTCCAGTTAACTTTACATCTGTCCCTGATACTCTGCTGCTACCCACACGGGTGAAATTCAAGCATCACCATCATCACAGCTCTGGCTCTACATCATCTGTGGTTAGTAAACAGCAATCATTTTTAATGTTCTTTGGAAAATGTTTTGGCTGCATTTCAAGCATTTTTATGTATTCTCATCACGATCTTATTCTGTAATTAAATTTAAGGTAATTAACATTTTCCTTATATTCTGTATCTGCACATCTTTTTACCCATGTTCCAGAACATTAAATTTCATTTAGTAAAACCTTCATTGTATCCTAGAAAACAACTGAATCACTGAATGTCAAAGTCTTGTTTTTGTTCCATGTAAATAATAAATGATAGTACATACAATAATGCAATATTTACTCCAAATTCTCAAATGGCATTTGACTGGAAATTGGTTTTGTATAGCTATTTACTTCCCTTAATACATAAGATGTACCAAATGTACTTTATAAATACTTAAGGTGAGGCAAGTCACTAGTTCAAGAGAGGAATCCACCGTGGATTCAGCAATAGTACAACCAACCCTGGTTCAGCTGGATTTTGAGTTTTTTTTAGCATTAAAGATCAGGAGAAGAAAATTCAGTGTCATCAAAAAAATCAATAGACACAGGAGGAAAAACAAAAACATGCAATTACAGGCACCAGCATTTGCATATTTGAGGCTTAAGATTTATCTAATACATATTTAATATGTGTATTTAATGTCATTTCAGCTTTTCCAAAAGAACTATTGTGAATTGTCTTTGTTGAAGGAAAGCTTAATTCCTACACTAGTATTTAAATTGACAGGCTTCACCCTTAGATTTACAAGTCTTGCAAACTAATTCGCAGTAGAATGGTCCATCTGCATTCAATAAAACACTAAAGCAAGCACAGGAAAGACTGTACCAGTAATTTTAAGAATAAATTTATAAGTGTGTTCTATTTTAGAATGTAATTAAGAATTTCAGAGCACTGTTGCTAAGATTATGTAACAAAATAATTTGTATAAATGTCATTGATAATTATCAAGATCCATTTTGATAAGCTTATATTAAACAAAAAAAAACCCTTGAAATGACTTCAAATAGCTAATGTTGCAGAAGGAACTTTGGTAAAGAACCTTTAGTAAAACTGATTATAGCCAGCACCAAAATTAAATGCATAAAAGTTTGACTCTTCTGCAATAATAGGATAACTCAAATACCTTTCCAAGATTTTCCACAATATTTATATGATACAAATATTTTAAGCATTAAAAAACAGCCAAAAACCCCAAATTTGCTTTCTGCTCCAGAAATTGATGCATCTTTTCATACCAACAACTCCAGAACTTCTAGATTCTTCTCAACATTCCCAGAACTTTAGTCATGCTGATTTTATATTTTTAAGTCACAAAAAGTAGGTTATAATTTGTGCTGGTGTCCTTTATTGAGCAGAACATTCTCTAAAAATCACTCAGTGACTTCAAACTGGGTAAAAGACAAACTATTAAGTCTATCACTCTATACATTACAAGGTGGTGTGGTTCAGCCCCAGGCAGAGGCTGAGCACTACCAGCCACTCCTGTGAGGGGAAAGAAACAGGACAAAGCCCCCATATTGGGATGAAAACAGTTTACTGATAAACCCTTTGAGAGACAGAGACACACACCCAGTGATAGCGCAGAGTTGCAGAGTACTTTACCGATGAGCAGCTGACAGAGACAACTGTACCATCACAAGGACCGCACAACCAAGCAACCCCTGTCTCTGCCCCACCAGCCCCTTTTATAGGGGCTCATTGATGTCAGATGGGGTGGAAACAGCCCCGAACAACTCAGCTCACCTGTTCTGGCTGCTGGGGGCTCAGCTCTGGTCTGGCCAGAACCAGGATACAAGGTAAGAAGTACTTTTATTCAATAAACTACAAGGCAGAGTAAAAAAATACTGAAAATATAGAAAATGTACTATAACTCCACTGGCCCCTCTATTATTCTTCTGCTGAAGGTTAACCATTAATAAACTACAGAAATAGTTTTCCAATCTGTTTTCTAAATAGTGTGACATCCATCATCTGAATTTACAGGACTTCAGTGAATGAATATTCAAAGCAAGCTGCCTAACCCCAGAATATCTTCTAGGGCTTTGCACACTGAGAGCAGCACAGCAAACCAAGGTGCCAGCTGGGCAGCAGCCCAGTCAGAAATTCCAACTGCACTGTCACCGAGAAAACACTCCTTTTACAGTTCTTTACTTTGCAAACACACAATGGAAGTTTACTTGCAGGAAGCACGTTCTGCCACCTCTCTGAACTCACAAACGTTACTTGATGTGTAATTAGTTAAATAAATAATCCACAGTAGGTAAATACATACTTTTCTCAAGTTCTCAGTCATTAAGCACACTGCACTATAGTTCCAGTGGTTCCTCTAAAATAGGAAATACTATTAAAACCATTTTTTTAAATAAATAAATATAGTTCACATGTTTACATCTACATAAAGTGCAAATAATTCCTTGAGCTCTCTACTGCTACCACAGCTGTTTATAAAGCTGGGGCATTACTCCTCCTGTCTTTTTAGGTCCCTCCCCTTTTGCTTAAAGGACAATTATTTTTTTTCCCAAACTTGTAGGCATGTGTAATGTCAGCAGGAGCTCAGTGGAAGATGGATGCCCCCCTCTCCCCCAAGCTAACATTAATCCTACCCTGCCTTTATGAGAGACCAGAGTCCAATACTCCCTGCAGATCATACATAGGAAACACAGCAGTAATCAAATTAGAGCCTATTGATGAGCTGGCCGCAGGTGCTGTAGCCCTGGGTGAGGAAGAAGCTGGGCTTTTGTGGAGCCTGAAGCCACACCCGTGCATACAATCCCATCCCGAGTACTGGTTCATAGCGTTCCCCCATGTCCCACACAAATATCAGTTGAGACAGAAATCTAAATGCAGTGCAGCAGAAGTTTGGGCAAATTGCTCAACTTCATCCTCCCCACCCCCTGTAAAGCTTCTGTCTTGCTTTTGATTAATAAATAAAATGTGCTATTGAGACAGAGTGGAGATAACACCTGTCATAACAATCTGCAACTGATTTCTGTTTCCTAGTATTTGCTGATTTAACACTTTTGCTGATGCTCTCTTTCAGTACTCGGCTGCAACATTTAATACTGCTATAATTCATCATGGGTTAACATAAGCTTGTTCCAAAGCATCCTTAGAGTAGAAACATTTTTTATGTTTTCTGCCATATGATTCTCTTTCTGACCTCAGATTTTTTTCACTCCTCCGTGCCTGTAGGACACAAGGATGTCCCTGCAGGTTTATTCATTCTACCCCATCCAAAACCAACCTCTGTCCCTCAAGCTCCTAATGTTATGTCCTCATCTAGGAAAAGATTCCAGAATTCTCCCAGAATTGTAAAGAAAACTATCACCTTGCACACCACAACCTTTTTACGCTAATAAAAATAAACGCCTTGCCTTCAAATGTGTGGAGCATTCAGCAGCTTTTACTAAATGCATAGCATGCTCCTGTGCTGGTGTTGTGGCTTAACCCCTGCCAGAAACTGAGCCCCGCACAGCTGCTCGATCACCTTCCCCACAGCAGGATGAGGGGAGAATCAGAAGCTGTGAAAAAGAGAAAACTTTATCTCAACTGGGTTGAGATAAAGACAGTTTGACAGGTAAAGCAAAAGCCATACAGGCAAACCAAGCAAGATAAGGGATTCATTCCCCCCTGCCCATGGGCAGGGAGGTGTTCATCCATCCCCAGGTAAGCTGGGCTCCCTCATGTGTGACAGCGACTTGGGAAGACAAACGCCATTGCTGCTTGCTCTTTCTCCTCCTTCCCCCAGCTTTATGAGAATGACATCATACGGTATGGGATACCCCTCTGGTCAGTTGGGGTCATCTGTCCTGGCTGTGTCTCCTCCCCACCCCTTGCACACCCCCAGCCTCCCCAGTGGTGGGGTGAGAAGCAGAACAGACCATGGCTCCGCTCAAGCACTGATGAGTGGTAACGAAAACTGCTCTGCATTAGCAACGCTGTTTCCAGCACAAATCCATAACGCAGCCCCATGCTAGCTACTGTGAAGAAAATGAACTCTATCCTAGCTGAAACTAGCACAATGGAGAAAGGTTCCTAAGTAAGTAGTGGAATACTAAGATGAGAATCACAGTATCACATTATCACAGAATGTCAGGAGTTGGAAGGAACCTTGAAAGATCATCTCGTCCAACCCCCCTGCCTAAGCAGGATCACCTCGATTAAACCACACAGGAACGTGTCCAGATTGGTCTTGAATGTCTCCAGAGAAGGAGACTTCACAACCTCTCTGGGAAGCCTGTTCCAGTGCTCTGTCACCCTCACAGTGAAAAAGATTTTCCTTATCTTCACATGGAACTTCCTATGCTCCAGCTTGGACTCATTGCCCCTTGTCCTATCACTGGCCATAAGTGCATGGCTCCATCCTCCTGACACTCACCCTTTACATGTTTATGAACATTAATGAGGTCACCCCTCAGTTTCCTCCAAGCTAAAGAGTCCCTGCTCCCTCAGCCTTTCCTCATAAGGAAGGTGTTCCACTTGCTTCATCATCATTGTCCCTCTTGGCCACGAGGGCACATTGCTGGCTCATGAACATCCTGCTGTCCACCAGGGCCCCAGGTCCCTCTCAAATGCCTTACTGAGATCCAGAACAACCACATCCATCATCCATCCACCTGGTTATATCCTTGTAAAAGGCTATTAGATTAGTCAGACATCACCTCCCCTTGCTAAAACCGTGCTGACTACTTCTAATAACCCTCTTATCCTTGATGTGTTTGGAGACAGCACCAAGAATAAGTCGTTCCATCACCTTTCCCAGGATGGAAGTGAGGCTGACCGGTCTGGAGTTTCCCAGGTCCTCCTTCTTACTCTTTTTGAAGACTGGAGTGACATTTACTTTCCTCCAGTCCTCAGACACTTCTCCCATTTCCTAGATCTTCTCAAAGATGATGGACAGTGGCCTAGCAATGACTCCTGCCAGCTCCCTCAGCACCCTTGGGTGCATTCCATCAGGACCCATGGATTTATTAATGTCTGGACGGCTTAACTGGTCTGTTAACTGATCCAGCCCTTATCAACTAAGACAGACTCCTTGTTTATCCTGACTTCCTCCTGGGCTTCAGCCATCTGGGGCTCCTGCAGACACTCTCCAATGGTATAGACAGAGGTAAAGAAGGCATTCAGTAACTCCAGTTTCTTACTGTCCTCAGTCACCAGGGTACCCACCTCATTCATCAGTGGGCCTACACTGCCTCTAACATTAGTTTTGGTAGATATATATTTGAAGAAACGCTTTCTGTTATCCTTAACCTCCCTTGCAAGGTGTCATTCCAAGGAGGCCTTAGCTTTCCTAGTTGCCACACTACATTCTTTGAAATATTCTTATATTCCTCCCACAAACCTTTAAAAGCTTTGCTTAAGTATAAGAAAATCTTTCTGAAGGACAGACTAATATGAGTAAATTTAGAACATACATAAATGTGTGCAAAACCATGGCTTTTAAGTCATGTGAGATGCAGTGAGCCAGTAAGAAACAAGAGTACTAAGGCAGGGTGCAAATGCTACTCATAAGGCAGCTGCATGCTCAGGTTGAAGCTGTGACAGTCAAACTCTATAAAAATAAATCTGAATCCAGCTGTTGAAAAATCTCCAAGACTAAAAACAATCCCAACAAAATTGAGGACTCTTTTTTTTTAAAAAAATGTGATTATTGTAAACGATGTGGGGTTTAATTTCCATATGACAAATGAAGAATTCAAGAAGGCATGATAGTAAATGGACCAGTAATGTTCTACATTTGGATCCTTTTTTACTTGCTTAAAATAAAATTACTCCGTGAGCTTGAAGCAAAACCAGAGACCTGTTTTTCTGAACAAGCTAGACTCCCAAGGCACACTAAACTACAAAAAAAAGCACTATGTCAGTGAACATTGATCAAGATTCCTTGGTTTCTAAATAATTTTTGGATATCTGAGGTCGTCCTTCTTAGCAAAAATTTGGGGATGAATAGAAACCCTTTGCTGATATTGCATGCCATGTTCAGCTGCTACAACACTTCTAAAGAGGAACCTTCCTGTCCTGAAGGATTCACATGGCATTCTGGAGGAAAATTCATTTTATCGATCTGCGAGGTCACTATTGATCCTCAGAAAGTTAGGTCACAAAAATCAATTTTCAGGAGGAGAAAGTCCCAAACAGATGTGTCCTCTTACACCATTCCTGCAACACCAGATTGAGAGCTTGGTCCAACCTAGCAGCCTCCTCCATGAAGTAGTGTTTGACTAAATCTGTGATGTCAGAAAATGCATGATATCAATGACCTTCTTGCAAATCAGTGACAAAGCTTTTCCCACCCCATCCCCCCAAGTCTTGCTTTGTGTTCAGTTGACCAATGATATTTTTTTCCTATGCATGTTTTGCTAGGGAAACAAATAAGCTAGCAGTATTATTAGCAACAGCGTGCCATCTGCTGACACATTTTTATCTGATGTTGTCTTTTACACTACATTTCATCTTTGTATTTGTGTAGAAACATCTACCCATCCCCCTACTAGACCTAGTATGGCAGTTTCACACAGCAAGTACTCCTTTAGCAGTGCCTTGATGCATGTGCAGTCAGTCACATACTCTTAGAATTCTACTACATATTTTCCTGTCTGGAGAAAGCAAAAGGTCATTGAAGCTGGAGAGCCATCACTTGAGCTGAAGTGTCCTACTGTAAGATCAGAATGATCTTGAGCTACAGCCAAATTGAAGTGCTTAGGAGATGATGGGGGTGGAGAGAGACTGATTTTTGGAGCAGTGGATATTTCAGAATAATCAAGACCCAAAAATTGCTGGGAGGACTCAGACATGCTACATTCAGTGAAGGAAAAAACAAAAAGTGACACTGTAATAGCAGAAAAAAAGAAGCAAATTGGGTGTACGTAGGCAAGAACAAGAAATTAAAGGCAATTTCTATGGACTGGGTGAAAAGTTGGAGAAATCTATCTGGCTCACATTTGGTTGATGAGCTCAGTCCAGCTCTGCTGATGTCCGAAAAGGGAAAAGGTTCAGTCTCCCCTTGGCACAAAAGCTACTGTCTTGGTTCTACTCTGGCACAGATACAATCTGACACTGAAAAAACTGCTTAGGAACATGTTATAGTGGGATCTTAACATGATAACTGAGTAACTATTCAGCTGGGGGAATTTTAACAAGACTGTAATAAAGCTCTTACTATTGTTCAGTCTGATCTATTAGAGAATCTTTTCTCCATTGGCTTAATTTCCCCACCCCTACCCAGCCCCTCCACCCCTCTGTCCCCAAGTAAATCCAATCAACTAAGTAGCCATTTAGTTAAAATCCTCTAAGGGTCAGAGCCCTCAATTCCTTCAGGACTCTTACAGTCCTATCATCATTTCTTCAACTCTGTTTTTCTAGATCATTGATTTTTTTTTCTTTTTTTCCCAGGGCTGCTTGAAACTGCTCCTCTGGTAGCATTTCTGTAATAGCCCATTGCGTGGCGAGCATCTCGCAGGTCTGACACGCACAGTTCCACACCAGAGTCTGCTTCTGACAGTCCATTAGAGCCAGCCTCCACTGCAGACAGAACTGCTTCAAACTTGATTGGTTTATTTAATTTTTTTCCCCACTTTTGACACAGAGATTAATGTTGTAATTCTCTGAAGTCTGTGAATAGCCCGGAGAACATGCAAGGGCCTCGTCACTATCTTAGAGCTGACTGTCGACTCTCACAGTAATGCAGTGTGAAACTGGAGGGCCACTTAGCAGAAGTCCACCCACGTTTCTGGCACTTCAGTGTTATCTTGGATCTGCACAAATAGCTGATCTAAAACATGGGCTGAGGAGAAATTCTCTCAGTAGCTGTTGCACTTTGCTTAACCAAGGAGAAGGCATGCACTGCTGGAAACCAACATCTGACCAGGATGGTCAGATGGATAGGCAGGGCTTGCAGTAGCTAAGAGGGAGAAGACAAAAGCCAATACCATGTAAGGCTGCCATGAAAACAGCAAGCATCTGTGATGGGATACTATGACTGCAGATAGCAGGACAACACAAGGAGTACGTGATGTGCAGCTGTCAACCAAGGTAGGCCCTTTTTATACAGAAATAGGTGGTGTCTTTCCCACATCCCAGAAGAGCAGGACGCTGTCTCACTTGAGAAAGTCTCAGGTGAGAGCCACAACAGGTGAAACCGCTGAGTTTGAAGCATAAGCAGAGTTACCAGAGTTAAGACCGCACATACTTTGGTTTTACTTCAGGGCAGTCCTGTCAGTCAACACAAAACAGTGCAGGACCCCTCAGTAACTGATTATATATTGCCATTTAGGTGGAACTGATGGATTGATTGTAATTGTTGTCTTGTGTTTTCCAGTGGTATCACTGTTGTGTTTGGCTGGGAAATAAAAATAGGAGAAAGTGCTGTTAATAGGTCCTAGCATGAGCTAATCAGAACAAGATGTTATACAACAATGCCCATAACACTGCACTGCTCAGCCTGATTTTCTGTTATGACACAAAGTACATCTGCCAAGCACCTTGGTTCCAAGTAATTATCCCCTAGTATGAGCGCAAGAGTAGCCACAGCAGAATTTCATAGGCTTTAGCACATTTGTAACTCCAAATAACCATCTCCACTTCAGCTACACTTCTGGAGCAGCATTAAATGATGAGCTACAGGTTGAACATTTGTCCTCTCTCAGAAAGAGCACAGGAGACTGAAAGCCATCTATGTTATCAGAAATGGTGTTTCACCACCATAATTTAATTTTCCAGTATTGCTAGGAGTTGTGATGGTAGGCAGTTGGAACAGTCTGAAGGCCAACTTAGAAAAATAATTGCCTCAATGCCGTCCTTAATTTAGCATGTTAATTAATTCAAGTTGATTAATCTTCACAAAGTCACATGTGGAAAAGAGTAGCTGAAAATGCTGCTATAAAAGCAGGGATAGTATCATTCTGATTGTCTGGCCACGCAGAGATACACTCAGAAGTATTAGGCTGCTGAAACTCACTGCCCATTACTTCTTTCCTGTCTCGAGTACACTGCATTTAAATGCAACAATGAGCCAACATCTGTATATTCCACAAAGGAGAAGGCTGATAAATATTAATGAAATTTGCTCCTCGTGTATCTTATGAATTTTTATGTATTCTTTCATCTAGGGGCATCATTGTACAACTTTCACATAAATGATTGCAGAGATCCCATTTCAACCTTGAATTTCCACTTTGCACACAGGCCCCTGCAGAGGGAAAGCCAACAGAGCGCTCACTCGGCTGACAACTCTGACTACTGAAAAGCTCTAACCCTCGCAGAAGAGGCCTTTTCTAGGCTGTTTAAAGAATGGTGGTTAGACAAGCTCTCTCCCTAAACAGATTAATTTTAACTCAGCGGCAGCAGAACGAGTCCTTACCAGATTGCCTTCAGACAGGCACGCTGCCCCCTGCACCTAGTGCAGCTAGTCACTGCAGAACAGCGCAACAGATCCACAGTATTAAGCCACTCTTCATGGTGTAGAAGGGGAAAGGCAGTAGAAAGTCTCACTGGTAAATAAGACCATCCTTGAATATACCCTTTTTTTTTTCTCAAATGCAAAATGCTTACTCTTCTGCCTCTTTTCTGTATTTTTTCCCCATTCCAAACTCATGCTGCAGACTCAGCTCTCACAAACGTATTCAAAAACAAATTATTAAACCCCCTTTTGATAAAGGCAACCCACTCCAGAACACCATGGCTGTTCGACCCCTGCAGAGAGAGGCTTAGACAAAAAATAAAGTTAACTCTGACCAAATGCAACGTGCAGATGGAGGGTTTTGCTCTAAGTATCCAAGCTTCAGTCTTCACAGAAAAATTCCTTTGAATTCAGCTCTTTCATAGCCATGTGAGGTTACAAGATGTGAGGGAATCACGTTTCTCCATCTTTGTTCATTTACTTAAAGCCCTGTTGCATCTGCTTACATTACTGGTGTTAACAGAATCACAGTTTATCAAAAAAATCAAGCTACGATTCTGAACAAAATCTCAGCCATGTTGACCTGCACCAAAGTAGCTCAAACACACATTTTGAAAAACAGCGCACGCACCAGAAAGCCCAAGTAGTGCCTACAGTGAAAGGCCACTCATGAAGGTAATCACTCAGCTTTGGACATCAGGAGCAGACACGCTGAGCTTGGAGGTGCCAGCACAGACAGTGGGGAACCTCTCTAAAGGCAACTGCAGATGTGTCTATAAAATACATCTGCTTTTACAGAACTCGCTGGCTCAAAGCGATGTTATTGTACCATGGTGTTTTCAAAGGCACAACAAGCCGAAGGAAGCATATGGGATGCTATAGAACAGAAAGGTTTCTTACACAGTCATGATCTTACAGCTGATTAAATAACTTATAGCGAGATTCAATGCTCAGGCTATTGTCTAATTTCTCTTTTGATACAGAACTGTCTCTTCTAAAAATGTGATTTAATGCAACTATTTAAAATTGCACTGATTTCCACCCCGAAACGTACTCCTCCTCTCTTCAGTGGAGATATATGAGAAAAGTAACTAGCAAGATTGCTTTATTTCAATAGTTAAGAGTCGACTTACTGCAGCGTTCACCCTCAACTGTAAACTATTTACTGAAAATGATCAGCACATAGGCAAAACCCATCAAAAGACTTCCCGCAAATTCTACCTAAGATATTTTGGCCTTTAATTCTAAGATACTATCACAGTCCTTGTGCAGATACTGTAGAAAAAAAAAAAAAAAAAAGAAATTGTATGGACTTTCAACAATGGCATCATCATAAGGGCTGAAGCTTGCCACAGTGAGGAGATGACCTTTCTTACCTTTTTTTTTCACTTTCTTTTTCAAAAAAGCATTTGTACTGCTGACATTGCCACCTCTCAAGAAAAAAAGCAAAAAAAGTAATATATTCTATGATTCTATGACATGTGCCCGCATAACTTCCCGTAATGGCTGAAGGGTACAATGGAAAAGCAAAAGGTCTAAGAAGTCACCTACACTTCCAAGCACGAGATGCAGGGAAACCCAGAACTGCTCTCACTGGTAACAGAGCTAGGGTATTTATTTTTCTTTTTCTATTAGTTTGCTGTGGCTACTATTGTCTTTTTCCTACTTATCACTGGTGCATGCTGTGGAACTGAACCTCTAAATATTCCTCAGCTGCCATGGAAGCTGTGGGAAGAGCAATATTACCCCAATACCTTTACAGGACCTTATAACCGAAGGCTCTGATAATGGACTTTCTATCTACTTCGAATGATTGGGCAAGTCAGATGGAGATAAAATACCAAACTGGCCAAACTTTCTCATCTGCCCACTTTTCCTAACACAGATTCTCTAGTTAAAACCATTTCCAGATTTTCACTCAAAACTTGATTTTGCCTGAAGATCACTAAAATGCTTCAATTTTTTGTTCTTCTTGTTTTGATTTGATTTTTTTTTCAAATGCTTTAGAGTCCCAGTTACTTTGGTACTGTGTTACCATAGAAGATTTTTGGTAAGCTGATTATTCAGCTGGAAAAGGCATTTTAGACATGAGCTTGACTTTGAAACTCAAATTCATTTCAGAGTCGGAGGCCAAAAACTTTATACAGCCTTCACAAGGGCTGAGAAATCACCACAGACCCATTCCTATCAGCCATGAACCTGTCAGACAGCACGTAGCCTGCACAATAGACAGCATGTTCGGAAGCTGAATATAATAGAACTGCATTTTGCATAAAACCAGTGTGTGACAGCTGATTTAAACGTACTTACAGCATGGGTAGTTCTGTTAGGAACATATTTGTGTTCTATAATGAAGAGAAAATAGATTTCTTAATATAGAACATATACTGTCCGGTTCTTTCCTTATGCTGTTGCATATTCATGAGAAAGCAATATCAGCACTATGCTATCAAACTTGTGCTGGAAAGAAAAATCAAATCGCCAGCATCTAAGCTATTCAGTATAACCGTAGAATATTAAATCTCAGATGAAAATGGATGATGGTATTTTTCACCATTTTATGGTACAACCTAGGTCTCACTGGTAAGATCAATAAAGGGTTAAACACCACCCCCCACCCCCAGTCCTAGAAAAGAGAAGCCCACGTAATTTTATTTTAAAAGATTGGTTGTGCTTGACACCATTATACAAGTTAAACAGTCTTTCAGGCATGTGTTCATATTGAAATGCTACATAGGATTTATCCTTGGAAACCGTGCCCAGTTCCTGCTGGTTCAGGGTCTGCGGGAAGTCAGACAAAAATTAATATTCCCACAGTGTGCCTCTACATTGTCTAATCCAAGATGACTACAAAACTAAAATCCTAGTAAATTAAATAATGTCAGCATTATAAAACATATAATTTATATCCATTTGAACTTACGATACCCTTTTGATTAATCATTCCTGATATATTGTACATCAATAATTAAATGTCTTCCAGAAATGTCAATGCTTATCAGAAAATGACTTAGTTGGGATCACATTAGCCTTATAATTTACCTAATATTTATCTTTAATGCCTGAATTTATGATCCCATTTCTTACGAAGATTAGTAGTGAATTACATGCTTGAGACTTAGATCATGAACCTGCATGGGTAAAAAAAATAAAATGTGTAGGATGTTCTGAAGACCACCTGAGGTATGTTTCAAAGGATTATGGATGAGTGTTATATGAAGAACTACAGGAATAACTGGAATAGCTAAATAAAAATAACATTAAAAAGAAATCTCAAGAATATTCTAGTAGCAACATCATTTATTCAATTGCCTACAACCATGGTGGATAATCATTCTTATCTTTCAACTGTAATGTATCAGGCTACTCATAAAGAGAAATATGTTTATAAATTATCAGTTAGATCTTGTCCTGCTTTAAAAAAAAAAAAGTTTTTTTCATTTTAAGATTAATTACCACTTCTTTTGAACAGTCACTGAGCCGAATTAACTTTAAAAAGAGCTAAGCTTGCAGAAGGAATAATAAAGGAATTTGGCATTTTTAAGACTAATATGAAGATCTACAATTACATTAGATGGAACAGAAATACTTAAAGGCATCCTGGGGCTAAGGAAGGAACTTTTCCTTAGAGCAGCTTATTCCATAATTGTCCACTGTGGGACTTTTCACACTTTTCTCCAAGATCTAATACTCTCCACTGCTGGAGACAGAAACACTGGAACAGATATATAATTGTGCAGATCAAATTTGGAAATACTTCTCTTTTTTATATACAGTAAAGGTTTGTTTATACCCTATTTTCTTTTTTTTTTTTCAACAATTGCTCATATTTATTTTGAATACTCAGACTAAGTAGCCACAACACTACTGAGAAAGTTTTAGGCATAGCTGCCCACCTGGCCACATTATTTGAAACCACTGTGTCAGCCAACTCTCCTTAAAACAGTTCCATTGAATGGCGTGTTTAAAACAAATGGCAGCAGTTGAGGCTGGTTTGTACCATTTCCACATGGAGCAGACGAAGCATACAGTGCTGCTCATTCTCAGAAGTGTCACATTTCACAGGGGGAACGCACAAGTATTTTTAAAAAACATGAGAAAGGAAATACAAATAGTATATGGGAGTGTATCTCCGAGAATATAAATAATTTCCTTCTTGTTCATTACTCAGGTGTATTTTTGGTTATATTAATCACTTGGAAGCAGACCCAAATCCTGCCGGAATCTTGCGAAATATTCTTTTTCACTTTCCTGTCTTTCAACCTGGTAATAAACCTCATGTGCAGTCGATACTTTTTGTTGGTTTTGCTGCTGCTGACATTCCAGGGGGTATCAATCAGAAAATGTCAGGACAGGCAGAGATGCAGCTAATGAAAATGGAAGTTATTATTGTCTTGTCCACGCTCACCTCATCATCATCATAAAAAAGTAAAAATATTGAAAATAGCCCTATTTTGTAAAAGGAACCACTTGAGAAATAAATACAGATATAAACACTGCACCTCCTAGTCCTGGGGATTAAATATTCCGAAGCTTGCTGGGAGCACATTGCCATTTTCTCAATTCTGAGCATGCAGTACTGCAGGCACTAAACCACCTTTATTAAAAAAAAATAAAAGAAAAAAATCTCACAGCATAGCTGCCATCCACAGCCCTGGTGAAGGCTAAAGAGATTTGAGAGCCAAAGCTTGTTTTCAAGAGATCCATGCAAGGAATCTGAGCGAAATGCAGTGTGAAGGAATAGGCTTCAGGAATGACTACTAAAAAATCCCCATGTTTAATTAAGGTAGTAAGCTTAACATAAGGGTTTAAAGAATCACGGAATAGTTTAGTTTAGAAGGGGCCATAAAAGATGCTCTAGTCCACCTCTCCTTCAATGAGCAGGGACACCATCCACTAGTTCAGGTAGCTCAGAGCCCCATTCAACTTGGCCTTGACTGTTTCCTGGGGATGAAGCACCTACCACCTCTCTGGGCAGCCTGTTCCAGGGTTTCACCTCCCTCTTCATGAAAGAAAATAGTATTTTATAATATTTTTCTAGTCTGAATCTACGGGTTTTTTTTAAGTTTAAAAACCTGAATTACCCCTTGTCCTGTTGCAACAGGCCCAACAAAAAAAGTCTGTCCCCATCTTCTTTATAAGCCAACTTCAGGTATTGGAAAGCTGCAGTAATGTCCCTCCCCACAGCCTTCTCATCTCCAGGCTGAACAAGCCCAACTCTCTTCAGCCTGTCTTCATAGGAGAGGTGCTCCAGCCCTCTCATCCAGCCCGGAGGCTGGCTCCAGCAGCTCAATGTCTGTCTTGTACTCAGGACCCCAGAGCTGTATCCAGCACTCCAGGTGGGGCAGAATCCTCTTCCTTGACCTGCTTGTCATACATAGATACCTAATCTTGCATTACTACTAGGAGAGTATAATGTTAACACTAAAAACCTAACACTAGAATAGATCTGTTTATCAAGTAGGAATGGGGAAAATTTGGAAAAAGGGACGAGGATAGCCAAAGATTATCAATACTCTCATATTCCTCTATTCTGTTTTATTCTCTTAAGACAGCAGCTCGAGAGCCCAGGAAAACAAAATAATTGCTCTCCCTTTTTTAGTGCTATTTCTGTACTCAGACCAAATCCAGTCAGGATCTTCTCATCACTGCCCACAACATACAGTACTGATACTGTGTATAGCAGAAGGGGAACCTGCTGGGGAGTCTGGAAACAAAGCAAAAAGCATTAGTTCATAATATAAAGAATGCAGGTAATGGAATTGAAGAGAAAGGTGGATGGTGTGTTAAGTATGATTTTTAAAAGACTTTCACGTGAGGTTAGAATATTACTGGATATGCCTCTGATATTCCTGGAACTAGTATCTATTTGAAATAGGACATCTCTTCAAAATACAGAGTCATGGTCCACCACTGACATTGTTTAGAAAAATCCATTTTTGATTGTGGTACATTTTGCAAGGTGTTTATTTATCACTATTAAAAACACTGTATTTGTCTCAATTTTTTCTAGCTTACAGTTGTTAGATACTTTTGTTAGCTGGATTGCAAAGCTCTCCAACATCACACTTCCACACTCGGTTAAGTACTACAACACTAATAATTTGGTTCTTTCTCAATCATTTTCTTTACCAACTGAACCAATTAAAATCCTTTAGTAAGCCACTGCATAGCTCTCACCTAAGAACCTTCCCAACTTGCTGGTTTTCTCCTTGTAGTGGCAACACCAGAAGTAGACACAATGCTCCAGCTGCAGTCATACCAAGTTCAAAGTCTAAAGCTGGTTAAGCATCTAGAGACAGTGGATAATATTAGCCTCACTGCTGCCTGAAATAATGTTCAGCCAGTATCTGCTGCGGTAACAGCTACAGAAATGGTGTTTCCCCAGATAACATCCTCAAGCCAGAGAGCACTACTTACATTCTTTCTCTTCACCATTTGAATTCCACCTCTACAAGGGGAAGGAAGATTCTTGTCCTACTTATTGTTGTCACATATTCCTTGGCTTTCTCACTTTTCAGAACGTTTGTTTTGGTAAAAAAAACCCAAGCAAACAACAAACCCAATCAGCCTGGGACACAAAAAGTGTGAGGATATGTGAAATGACTTGGCTAACCCGATCATACAGGGAAGACTCATGGCTTTATATTAAACAGCAAGGCCCTCTCTCTACCCTGATAAGGACAAAATACTCACATGAAAGAGGGCTTTTCATGAAAAGGGCCAAGGAATGGAGGGATAAGTGTGATTAAAAGCAGCTTGTCAGCCATGCAGAGCTGAATTTATGTTTAAAGGATAAAGGAGATTTTTTTTTCCTAGAAGGAAGGAAAACCTCATCAATTTCTACAATTAAAAATCATGTAATTTGGAAGTTGCAGACAACTGCCCAGATATTTTACAAACAAAGCAAAGATGAAGGCATCTGGTGTGGAAAAAAACTTCACATGTTCTGAGACTAAGACAAACCTGTAAAAGACTTCCCTCCATAACACTGGTGGGGGATTCACAACCTGAATAATTACTTACTGTGGGGCTGGTGCCAAATTTACGGGCATTGGTTTGGCACAGCCAGGCAAGAGACCTGCACAAGGGTTCTAATAAAGCGTGTACCCATAAGAGAGGGAAGCTGAATCTACACCACCACACTGGCCACCCACTGCCAGGAGATGCCCATGCAAATGCCGGCAGCCTTTGGAAAAGCTCAATACTTCTTGAGGTTTGCTGTACCTGTGGCTAATCTTATTTTGTAGCAGGACTCTAACAAAAGACATGCCACTCTGAGGTCTATCTGTCCCTTAATCAACCCACCAAGATCAAACCTCATCCCTGATTTGGAGTGCTCAAAACTGATGAGGAGCACTTTAAACCAAAGAAAGTAAACACTGAGCAAGTCCTTCACACTGAATTGCAACAGCTAACGGTTCAGAACGACTGCAAGCCTATGTACTATGGAATTCAGCAGGCACCTGCTCAGGAAGGGATGTTTCAAAGGGGTACACTCCTAACGCAATGTGCACAGCAAAAGACAGTTCCAAGGCAGCCCAATTCCTTTCTTGTCTTTTACAAAAGGAAGTCGCCAACAGTTTGGATGCAGGTTGACATTTGAAAGCTTGGCATTTCTCCTTGAAGTTTCAACGGTAAAAGTTAGGCTGTTGGTTTAGGTTATGCTATTTAGCTGTCTCTTGTTTTACTTTGTGATGGAACTAAGTTGCAGGGGCTATACTGTAATTTGTTCATGCAATTTCTTATTCGGCTAAAGCATGAATTTCCCCCACACCCAATATAAATTATATTTATCAGCAAAAGGATTTTAGCATGCCATACCCCTGCAGAGAAAAAAAAAAATCCTATATTCAATGCTGCCCCTTCACTCTTTTATTCCTTTTTAACTAACTACCATTCATTGTCCTCAGGGTGCTCATTAATTCTAAAGCTTAAAAGATATCTATCAGCAGTATCATAAATTTATAGACAGCTCCAACAGGAACATCTCCCTCTCTCTAAGCATGATTTCTACTTTTATAGTTTAACCTCTGTGATTACCTCTCACTTTTGTGTCTTGTAGCATCTTTTATGCAAATGGCAGAATTTCTTATAGAAAGCCCTTTTCTTAATTAACACATCTTTCCTTGTCTCTCATCTCCAGAGTACGGAGAAATCACATGTTTTCAAGTCATCAGATTGTGACTTACAAAATGCAATTACTATTTGGATTATTAATGGAATTTTTCCCCCAACTTGAAGAAAAAATGTTTATATAGGAGACTGTAAAAAAGATTAGAATGAGTCAAACAGCAAACTAATGGACAAAAACAAAAAGAAAACATTTTGTGGTTTTGCTGACAAGTTTCATGAAGTGAACAACTTTCTGCTCCTTTACCCCCAACTAAAATCCTGCCCTCAAGTCATGGCCCAACTTGAGTACTTGGCACCTGCATTCACTGCAGGTGAGCCCAGACTGCAACCCCAAACCACTTTCCTCCAAGTACCAACATCTGCCAAATTCAAGTAGGAAGTGTCAAACAGTAACATTCAATATAAGCAGTCTACCAACTGCACAATCACCAATCCATTTACAGACTGGTACTGTAAAACAAGCTTGCTTTTCCTGCCAGTTGAGTCACAATTTCAAACCTTTAGCATCAGAGATTACAGGTGGTAGAGAAATAATGGTATAGTGTTACCAAAAAAACTGAAGGTGTAGCAATATAATTACAAAAGGTACCAGCGGCATCTATGTTTTAACAGCACTAATTGTATCTCAAGGAAAGTGCAATTTCAAGTCAGGTAACAGTTACAGAGGCTCATT
This sequence comes from Heliornis fulica, assembly GCA_013399135.1. Classification (NCBI taxonomy): domain Eukaryota; kingdom Metazoa; phylum Chordata; class Aves; order Gruiformes; family Heliornithidae; genus Heliornis; species Heliornis fulica. The sequence goes on from VXBZ01006465.1 coordinate 248,039, forward strand.
CAACAAAGGCTGAACATATGAAGGAGTGGGAGAAACAATTCAACATGGCTCATCTGTGTTTCAAAATTACCAGTATGTTATTTTGCATCTCTCAGTGCTGTAATGCCTTACTAGGTACCATTGATGAAAATGGCTGGAGGCCATGAAGGGCTAGCTCTGAAGGACAGTGGGGAGCTACTGAGGACAGCGGTGCAGTTGTGTAGCCAGAGCTGCACAGATTTCCCCCCACCTTTGTGTTTACTTGCAACTTACATTTGGAATGTGAAATTCTTTTGAAATACCCACACATGACATTCACAGCTTTCCCAGCTTGAGACCTTAGGCTGAACAGCTTGCTTCAGTTCAATTATTATTCAAGCACTGATAGCCAGCATTATCCTAGATGAAATGCAAACCAAGTGAGAAACAGATTCCAAATAAAAAAGAGCTTGCAAGCTAAAAGAAAATGAAATCAATCCTCAGCCTTTCAACTCCTTAAAGTGATAGGCAATAACAGGACTGCCAAACCAGAGTAAACCTGAAAAGAAACATTTTGCAGCCCGTGATTGAAAGGGAACATAAAAGGATGCCAGGTAGATAGATGCTTTATTGCTATTTTATATCTGAAACCAGCAAACAAGGCCAGGTTGTAGCTGAAGACATGAAATTGCAACTCTCCCATCTATTTTAGGAGACCTGATAGGCTGCTATTGCTAACCTTGTTGTCTGATCATGATCAAATCCCTTCATCTTTCCTATACATTGATCAGCTGTTTCCTTTGAGAGCAACTTGTCACTAACACCTCTAGAGATTTACATTTATATGCATGTCCTTTTCTCCCCATTCTATTTTTATTGCAAGTAACCTACAAGTATGTTAGTAGTAAATATAGCTGCATACATAGCAGGGAGGAGCTGATAGCAAGTTCTTAGGTCAAAAAGGAGAGACTTGGCCTTTTTCACTGTTTCCAAAGTTAAGTCATCACAGACTGTGGTGGGTTGATGCTGCCTGGCCCCTAAGCACCCATTCTGCTCACTCACTTGACAGTGGTATTTGTGAAAAAAATCAGAAAGGCAAAAGAAGGAAAAACTTGCTCTCACTCTTGTAGAGTCAGGATAAAGAGATACTAACAAGAGAAGGAAAAAAAAAAAAACCAAACCACCAAAAAACCCAAACCCCTAGGGATATACATCCTCTGAGCAATGTCTACTGAGGGTGTTATTGCTATGCACGACGTCATACAGTCTGCAATATCTTTTCACTTAGCTTGGGCCGGCTGTCCCGGGTGCCTCCCCTCCCAGGCTCTTGCAGACCCCCAGCCCAAAATCAGCAGAGAAGGCTCTGAAGCCAGGCAAGTTCTGCTCAGCAACAGCTAAATCATTCGTGTTACACGTACTGTTCTGGTGACAAATCTAAAGCACAGCACTGCACAGGGAACTCTGAAGAAAATTACCCCATCCCAATCCACCCCAATATAAAGATCTATCCTGCAGCACACCTCATTTTCTGATTACTCTCTCCCTCAGCTCTTTAGAACAACAGATATCCAGGCAACTCCCTGCTCCATTTTCCTAATTCCAACTTGAATTTCTCCAACCACCTTAATGTTTTGAGTTTTGTTTTGTTTGTTTGTAGTTGCTTAAATACTTCAAACACATCTCATTTTGATCTAATATAAAGAAAAAATAATACAATTAACAAAAAGGGAAGAAGAAAAGCATGCATGTTACTGACTGCATCAAAAATCAGCCTGCTGAGTGTATCTGCAAAAGCACCTAGTACACTGCCCTGTGATCTCTCCCATTTCACTGAAGAGGAGCGTACGTCGATACGCTCCTACACTGAATAAATCAGGGAATGAATCACTTATCTGCACCAGCACTTCAAATTCAGGGCAGGGGAAGCAGTGTCACCCAAGCTCTTCCCTTTCTGGTTTCCACAAGTGGAAACAGGACAGAGAAGTTGACACAGAAGAAATGGGTTGTGGGTGATTTGACAGCAAAGGTTAAGAAACTCCAAACTTTAAACTCGACTACAAATGCCACTTGCTGTTGGCCAACTGATGGATTCTCATATATTGCAGACAGATTGCTATCTCAAATGGCTTAGAGCTATGGCTGAGGACCAAATAAACCCCAACTAAAACACCTCCAAAAAAAAACCCAGCATGAAGTTATCAGATGCAAATCTTTCAATTTTGTTTAATGTTTCCTTATTCCTCTCTCTAGATGACTCTAAGCTCTGTGTACTGGAGAACTACTTCACTTTCAAAGCTTGACATTTCTGACCACCAGGTGAATGAATCTCTACCTCTTGGTGATATGAAGTGTAATCCATTGTTTTTAATGGGTAAAAAAAATCTTCTCTCTTTGTAACATTCCTCGCCTAGTAATGTGAAAACAAAAAATAACTTCAAGGATAAAGAATTGAAAGGGGTAAAATATTATAAACACAGAAAAATGTTTTGAAAAATGTAAATTAAAAACTTCGTTTGGAAATTTTGCAGGACTTTTTAATGACAATTTGTGAAGGTGTAAACCTTTTTCAGAGAAGAGCAGCGAACAGTACAACCTATCTTTTATAAGGAATCACCAAAATTAGCTTCTCTTGACAGTTTAGGAAGCCCTAGATCAAGCTTTCAGATAATAGTCTAGGAAGGGAAAAGCAAAGCATGGCTGGATATCACAACTTTCATTCTTCTCATCTAAGGCAAGTAGGGAACAGCCAGTGAGTCTCCACAATTGGATTGAGAATTGGACTGGATTTCTAATGCTAAATTGATAGGTGTTCAGATATTAGTGTGATAAGTAGGCTATAAATACACAGAGGCTGACAGCTTAAATAGTTTGCTAAAATAGACAGCTCTAAGAGCTATTCTGGATAGCCGTTTATCTATCTATCCATCCAGAGTCACCCTCTAAGCTGTTGGTCTGAGTTTTCGGACAGGATATTTTAGCAGGATAGCATGTTGAAATGTAGCTGTAGTAGCTATATACAAAGAAAGATAGCTAAAACAGATATGAGAGCTGAATTGGATACTTGGTAATACAGAGAGAGCTCTAGGAATCATGGAGAGGAAAAAAAAAGCCAAAACCAGGTGAGTATGGATGTCTAAAGAACAAGTTTTCACCTTATAGAAGAAATAAAAATAAAAATCCTGCTGATGGCAACTGCATTTTCTCATAGTTTTCTGCTTTGGGACCAAGGTGCTTTGAAAATCCACCTTCAAAATCATCCCAACCTAATTCTCTCAGAGGTGACTGCAGTGCAATTACATCTTTCCCGCCAGCAGTGTGGCGTGTGCATGGATTTGTACGGACTGTATACCAGCACCCATGCTCTAATTAAGTGATGGGCAAAATCATTATCTCCACTATTCCCCTGTTTAAAATGTCCAACATGTCCCTCAGCTCCCACATTTATTTTTTTCCTTTCAACTATATTTTCCTGCAGTTTGCTGTGTCTTACCCTTCTTTAATATTTCCTGCATGGCTTCCCACTCACTAATGACAGTGCAAACGTGTCTGGTGAAATGTTCCTGTCACAGTTAGGAATCTGAATTTCAAGAACATAGCCCACCCCCACCTCCTGCCCCTTTTGAGCTCTTCACAGGCATGACATCCCCACAGATGCCTTACAACAATTAAAATCATAACTGGATTTTGCCAGCTAATGGGAGTTCCATGCCTTGAATAATGTTGTGCATATGATAGCTATGCTTTAAGTAAATCACACTACAACACAGTCAGATAGCAGAAGACATTTAAAGATCTTTTATATAACAAGTTGCTAGTTTCCAGCTGTTTTTCTGATCTTTATGGTAAATCCTGCCTTGAAAGATTGCTGCCTGAAGGCAGGAGCTGACAATTATTTAAATCTACTGTCCATCTCTGTAGATCAGATGATGCTATTGCCAGTGGCATCAGTATTCCATTCACGTGATCTTGTTTCTGCCTCTTGGAAGATGCTTTACAAGAAATAATATGGAAATATATATATATATATATATAAACTGAGGTGATATACGCTGTGTTCATCCGTTTACATGTTTCAGCATAGCTTTCCACTGGACTGTTTACAGCATGCATGCACATTCTGTGCCCTATCACAACATATGTTTTTAATATACCTATCTTTCACCTAAATGTTACAATAAAGGTGCTCACTTATCAGATAAATACTGATATAGTCACTGGAATTCTGCTCCTCCTTCAGCATTTCTTTATTATTTTAGATATAAAAGAACATTTTAAGTATAAAATACATATAAAGCAACAGCTATTCTGGTTCAACTTTGATACTTTATTATTATCCCATGCAAATCAATTCCAAGACAGAGCAAAAAAAATAAATCTGTCTGTTTAGCACCGAAGTCACCTAAATTTTTCTTAAGATACTATTGTTAATTAGAGATGACACATCAAAATAGGGGGTCTGAATTAGAAAAAGACTAAACAATTTTATCACTTGTTTTGACATGCTAAGTTGCGCTGCAATACATTGTCTTCAATATCTTGACCACTCAGCATCAGTGAAATTGAAATAAGGAGATGCTGACTAAATGAACATATGAGCGAGAGCTCATTTTTGTAGAATTAGCCATTGAGCTAGTTAAAACAATAATAAAAATATCTGATCACCATCCAGACACGAGGTAGATCCATACATTTACACAGCCCAACAAACCACCATCCCACCTCCCCAACACTCAAAGTGATATATACCTAGTTCAGAGTTGGTTACTGTGCTTCAGTTTTCAGCTAAGGCTTTTAATTAGAGAAACAAGATAGCAAAGCATGTGTGATTAGATGTAAATGGCAAATGTGATACACATAAATGCTAAAAAACAGGGAAAGGATGTATAAAAGTATGAAGTGAACAATACAATGTTCAGATCAGGTTTATTAAAAATGTATCTTGCAATGTTAAAAGAAATATAAGTCTCAGGAAACAAAGAAAAGACACCAGTCTCTCGAGGACAGTAAATCATTATAGGGTGCTAAAGATTTCTTAGTATATTAGCCCACCCTTAGGGCTTCTTGAAGGTAATCCATTTAATAACTATTCTATCCTCTGTTTTCTTGCACAAACAACATTGCAGATTAGATCAAGCCAATTCTTTTGCCATTAGCACTGTTCTGCCAATACCCACTAAGGGGTATAGCTTGAGAGAAGGAGCAAGTCACAGATACATTGCACAACATGCTCATGGATTCTGCAACCTGTGGTTTAAGCTAAGTTTATGTTATGCACGCAAGAGTGAAAGAACAATTTGGGTTAGATGCAGCTCCTAACTCAATGCATCATTAGATCAATATTGTCTATGGGAAGCAGTGGTGTTTCCTAAGTCAGAAGTATTTAACATTTTTCTCTCCAGTCCCTCCCCAGGGACTCCTGTTCAACACCTTTAATTTTACCTTCAAGTTATCAAAAACTTGGCATCTCGGGTCTATTGCTCTAGGGCACTGCACTGCTCACCATCACTATCTCTCTGCATCATGTTCATGCTCAAGTAAAGTTAAGAACTCAGCTGCTCCTGCCTTGGCTGCTCTCCTGCAGCGCCACATCATTCCCTACAACTTACTCTTTTAGCAATCTAGACTTTCCTGCACTTCTCACGTATACTTTCTTTGTGCTTATGTCCTAACACATAAAAGGTGCTTTTCCTGAGTTTAACTGTAGGACAACAGATGTCTCTTCTTGCAAGGCTCGCTCCGTTGTGCCAACAGAGGGCTGTGAGATGAAGGAGACGGCTTGCGCTTGTATCAAACCTTCACGTCAATGTTTTATGTTATGTATACAAACCGCTAAACCAGGTATAAGGCACCCAAGAGCCTGGAACTAGTATTAATAATGCAATACATATTTGGATAAAGGGTGTGATGAACAATGAAGGGTGGAAGGAAAATGGTGTTTCAGAAAGGGATGCTGTCCTCTGAGCTGGACTTTTTTAACTGCAAAAAGGGTGAAACTCGTCATCTGCAGGGAAAATGTCCCAAATGGGCTGCAGAACAGCATTATTGTCCTGGTTTCAGCTAGGATAGAGTTAATTTTGTTCCAGCAGACAGTGGAATGCTGTGTTTGGGAGTTAGGATGAGAGCAGCACTGATAACACCCCAATGTTTCCAGTTGTTGCCAAGCAGTCAAGGACTTCTCAGTTCTTCATAACAAGAAGGCAGGGGGTACCCAAGAAGCTGGGAGTGGACACAGCCAGGACAGGTGACAGGCCAAAGAGAGTATTCCATGCCAACTATGTCATTCTCAGTATAAAGGGTGGTTGGTGGGGATGGGAGCGGCTCGGCCTCAGGACGATCCAGTTCCAGAGACGGCTCTGAGCTGTAAGGTCTGGGCCATGCAGGTTGGTGAGAGATCGTATCCTGTATAATCACCCTTATATTTTTTATTATAAAATCCTATCATTGTTGATCTCTCTACTGTCCTAGTAAACTATCCTTATCCCAACCTGTGAGGTTTGTTTTTCTTTGTTGGTTTTCCTTTCTATCTTTTTACCTCCAGCATTTTAGAGAGAGCAGCTGTGTGGTGTTCAGCTCCGGCTGGGGCGAAACCATGACAATTATAAAACAACAAGTAGTTCTTTTAAGAGAGATCTCCAGCAACTACTCTTCCTATAGAAACCAGATGTTCTAAAAAATGCTTAGCAGGAACCTAGAAGCTGGAAAGCTTCAATCAGTCTATACTTATCCCAGAAATTAGAGATGGAAGGATGTATTATGTCAATCTTTCATTCTGTGGCTGCTGGTAGATTATTCCTTATTACATAGTCCTGAGCTCTTTGTCCACTGTAGCTTTAAAGACTCAAGTTCTTGGACTTGTACCACTTCCCTTGGGAGTCTTATCTATTCCACAGTCTAATAGATCTCACTGTCAGGAAACGGCCTCCATTTGCCTTTGCTCAATCTTATCCCATTATTCCTAGTTATGGTAGTTTTTTCCTGTTGTGCTCTGAAACACCCTTATAATGGCTCTTACCCCAGAATCAGAGTGGAATAACAGCCACAAATGGAAGCCTCTTGCCTTCCATTAAGTGCTCCCTTGTCCCCACAGCCTGGCACAACACACTGGGAGAGATGGGAGCAGTTGCAGCGAGCAGGACCTGGACTAATGCCACCTGAGACAGGCCATTGCACAAGGCTCAGCTGTAATTATGGCACAATGGGACAGAGGGAACAGTGTGGGATAAAAGTGGTGTCAGCAGGCAGGGACACTTCCTTTTAACCCAGGCAGTCTTTAAGTTACATGCTCAATTTTGTAAATAGCCCAATTTTGTAAATGGGCATTAATTATCTTAGTGAAACATCTCATCAGCATCAGCACTCCTGCGTGGCATGCCTATCTTACTGCCTTGCTCCTCCCTTCTCATCTTTCTGCTGAACTGTAGCCAAACATTGAGCTGCAAACTGCGTAGCTAAACTTTCACTGTTTTACACAGCAAATATAGGTGTTTGTGTTAGTTAATGATCACACTCTGATTTAAAAACATAAGCAGTTGTTTTTGATATTTTCTTGCTCTTAAACAGCAGTGACAATAGTAAGGCAAAGATAATGGTAGATGGCTGCTAGTGCACCATAAAAACCTCCCAGACCAGCAGAGAAACCTCAAAAACTTTGCCTGATGAAGAAAAGAATGATGTATGCTAACAGTTATAAACTTTTCATCATCACCACATCAGATGGAAATGTGACATCACCCAGGTAACAAAGGCATAAACATTTGGTATCAGCTTATACATAATTTAATGACCAGTTCATACTTTCTCCTAGACAGATCTCAGGCAGCAAACCAAATGCAGATGAGGTTTTTTTACACCACAAAGAAATTATCAGAGAAAAGAGAACTTTAGAAATTTCTCAAGAAATTCAGATACATACAACTCCATTCATTTCCTTTGTGTTTTTTTGGTTTTTTTTTTCTAATTTAAGACAGCTTCAGCCGCTTCTGCTGCTCATCTCTTTCATTATGAGCCTTTTAAGGTTTTTGCTTTGGTTCTCTTACTCTGAAGCTTGGTTAGCTTCAAGGGTATTTTTAAGAGACTTTTTGTTTATTATGATTACGGCCTACCATAACACATTTTTATTTTTCCACAGGTTTCCCTGTGGTGTCCTTAGAAATACTCAATCTTTATATTATAATCCGGGGACTGACAGAGTAAAGGAAAACATAAATATCAGTGCTGAGTCGCCTGTAACATATTATGCCCTTTTTACAGATCTGTCTTTTATCAACTTCCACACTACTATGCTGTTTCATGTAAGAAAAATGAAGTAGTCAGGGGGGAGCTACTGGAAAATATTTCTTCAAGTTACACTTTAGTCCTGAATAAATACTATCAAAGCAAAGAGTACATGTGAGGGTGTTCTCCTTCTGATACACAAAGGAATGTAGATTCCTTCCAAATAACTTATTTCTCCTCCACTAGAAGACTCAAAGTCTGAGTAGACCAACAGATGCCAAGTTATAAATTAAAAAGGCCTCAAAATCTTTAAAGAAAAAAAACATGGGTGTGGGAAAGGAAGAGGCGCCTAAAATGAATAAAGAAATAAAAGTAGGAATGGCCTAGTCCAAGATATCTTGTAGTTGAGATGTTGTCCAGGCAAAGGAAAGCAATATACTCCCACACTCCAGGTTTCTGAATACTTTTCTTTAGGTATGATAAGAGACAAAGCAAACAAAAGTAAAAATGTTTTCTGCTCTTTCTTAGTCGATTTCATGGAAAATGAAGAGAGATTGAAGGTAAGAGTCCAACAAAAAGGCCAAAAGAAATTTTTAATAGAACCACAACCCAACCCCTTTATGATAAGCTCTCCTAATAAGCGGCATAGTAATGGAAAATCTGAATACTTCAGTTCTTTATTACAATAAGCCTTTTTACAGCTATGCATTTCATACTGTGCTGCTGTTCACCATCTGAAGGCCTAAAGCATCACACATTCTCTTTTACTCTGTACATCAGAAATCCCTTAGTATTTCTGCAGAGAAAGGTGACTCTTGTTCCCACTGGAATCCACCTGCTAAATTCCCATTGTTTTCATTTGGAATAAGGTCAGTCCTACAGATTCCACTGGAAAGTCTGATAATGCATTTAAGAGATACAGTGCAACCACTTTATGCTTTGGTTCCTTCGCTTAGGGTAACAGCTGCCTGTGTCTGGAGACCAGCTTCACAACTGCTTTCTCCTCATTTTCATTTGTTTTCAGCATTACAGGCCAGAAAAGCAACAATGGTGAATTTTGGGCACCCAATTTGGCCTCTCTGAAGCACATACTGAGGATATCTCTAGATACCTCTCCAGATATTTTTAATATGCGTATCTTCAATACACTGCACTTTACGTACCAAGGCCTGGCTTTTCTCCTTGCTCACTGCTCCACAGAAATACATATTTGGGGTGACTCAGGCTCCATGCTGGGTCCACCCCAGGGCAGGATCACGGTGTAGGGCAGATCTGCACTTACGGTGAGGCTGTGCCACTGTGGAAAGTGAAGCCATTAAATTAGCGGCTAATTACCCTTTGGAGGCTTTGATAACTTGACATGTGGATTGTCTGTCATACTCTTCACCTAGGATTTGCAAACTGGCTGTCTGTTTTTGACAAGAAAAACTGGGCACGCAGTCCAAACTGACAGAAGTGTATTTTTCTTTTCGTTTTTACATTTTGCTGATACCTATAAATAAACATGAGGAAAACATTGTGGTAGATTTCATTATACGTCTAGTGGCAGGTACTGTATTGCAAATGTAAACTCTAGGAAGGTGGCTTCAGACTGGCCAGCAAACCAGTCAAAATAGGACTTTTGCTTCAGCTTAACCACATTATTCACTTTATCACCCAGCGTCTTGTGCAATAAATGTTACTGAAAAGACTAATTTAGGATCTGAATTTATTTTAATTAGTCTTTGTAATACTGCAGCAGATGTTAGCCTGTATAAAAGCAAACCTGCACTTGCGAGGAATCTCAATGAGAAGGCCCCCAACATTTTATATTCCCAGACATGCTGCCTCAGATTGCAACAGCAGACAGGAGGGGAGAAAGGAAACTAAAGAATGAACAAGAACTGGGAGGGTGAGGAGAAAAAGACGGCAGAGGTTCATTTTGTTATAAACATGTCCTGTTATCAGTCACAGAACTGTAAAGGTGAGGCTGCAGAGCACCATTAATAACTGACAGTTGTTGTTAACTACCAGGGAACACCAGATAACCTTCCTGAAAATATCTATACCCCCATCTTAGGCAGCGAAGTAATGAGTCCCAGTGGAAAGAAAGCACTGGCCATCTTTGTTGTAGCTATTGATCTCCTGATGTGATTTAGATAAGGGAGGAAGAGATAATGGCATTGATTATTCTATTTAGGAGCCAGACCAAGACTAAACTCAAATATAATACATAATGAAGAAAAATCCACACTCAATCACTCCTTGTCTGTTCTGTGCAGTTCAAGGCAATGGATGCCAGGTGGTCACAGCAACAGGGACACACATCTTAATAAAAATGCGGGGTTTGTTTTCTGGGGCAATTTGATGTAATTTATGAATATATGATGGTGGGTTTGGTTTTGCAGTTGGATTTTGGTTTTTTTGCATTGGGTTTTTTTCCCCCTCTTCCTCCTTATTTTAATGAGCAGGCATTGTTTTCATAAAGCAAAGCACGCACTGGCTGAATAGGTTGTATTCCTGCCAAGGAGGTTGACAGAAGTCAATGATTGAGATTTTCAGGCTGACAGCAGGACATGCATAACTAATTTTACTTTATGCTCCTCTCCCCTGTTGTGAAGGGTAGTCAGATCTGGTCAGGTAGTTTATAGGGAAGAATCTTAAAAAAGACAAAGAATGCTTATATGCCCATCTACAGTGAGATGTAATTATTCTGACAAGCCTTAAATGCAGGTCACTTGGAGACATGGATTAAAGCCTCACACCTTGCCTCAGAGTTAAAAGAATCCCTGTTGCATGTAAAAGCAGACATCAATGAGATTAGAAGGACCTTAAAAATATATATAAAAAAGAGAGAGAGAAAAAAGAAAAAACAACCAAACCAAACCACTTCCAATCGTCAAAAGCTGATGACCTTAAGATGCCTCTGAACATGTTTGTAGGTTAACATAAGTCACTGTTCTACCAAGTCAAAACCCAGCGAGGGGTAGGATGGACTGACAGGCATACTCTGTTTTAACTTCCATTCCATACTCTCCCATAGTCTTTGGAATGCTGACCTAGACATATAAACAGCCTGAACTTCTACTTTTACTTCTGTCCCAGGAAGAGGTTTTCAAACACCAGCCTGAGATTCTCAAGACTGTGTGCATTTAGACCAAGTCAAAATTATTCATCTTTTATCGTTGTGGCTAATGGATATGTTGTGTAAAATATAAAATGAAAACCAGAAAAATAAAGGAAAACATATGGGAGATAAGAGTAAAAGAAAAGCCTGTATTAGGTTCTTAGATGTCACAATAAAGTTGCTGCATGTCATGAAGACAGTACTCTCATTTCTTTGACACCAGTGTCAGAGAGCTGCATTTCACATCAAGCAGAACTGGCCTGAAGATTTTTCAGGGATGTACATGTCACCATTTAAAAATGAATTTGTAAAAAGTCAATCTTTATAGCCTATATATTGTTTTGTTTGTGGGTTTGTTGGAGTTGTTTGGGGGGGGAGCTCTAGTTTTGTTTGTTTGTTTTTATTTATTTATTTTTTAATATCTTTTCTGTTAAAGGAAAATGTGACTGACTTCTCCTTATAGTTGTCACTATCCTTGGTGAGGGGAAAGATTCTGGAAGTTCCCATACCTGCCACAGTACATTATATTTTATAGAGAAGTTAAAGGTTAGATTTAAAGCATCCAAGCCCAATTTGATGCAACACAAATTGAAGTTTCCCACAAACTAGAGACTTTGTTCTTACAGTTTTAGAGCAAACCTCTAAGATCTCATGCCTTAAGACTGCAAAAGATTGTTGCACAAGATTACAAAGCATTCCAGTGTCTTTGTGTACTGCATTACTCCTTTTTCACCAGACCCCAGCCAGCCAAATGTGAACAGCACACAGCTCAGAGAAATACTATTGGCATCACTAAAGAGAGCACTCCAAACTTGACTCTGTCAACACAGTCACTGGAAGACACAACACACCAAGTGTTACCAGTTGCATAGAATCTGTATGGCAGATCCTTGAATCAATATGAAATAGGAGAGCAAGAACAGCCAACACCATGTAGACAAAAGCAAAAACTGCAGTGCTAAAATCAGTTACAGAATCCCAGAATTGCAGGTGTTGGAAGAGACCTCGAGAGATCATTGAATCCAGCCCCCCTGCCAAGGCAGGTCACACAGGTAGGTGTCCAGACGGGTCTTGAATATCTCCAGAGAAGGAGACCTCACAATCCCCCTGGGCAGCCTGTTCCAGTGCTCTGTCACCCTGAGCAAGAAGCAGCTCTTTTGTACATCAGTGCGGAACCTCCTGTCATCCAACCTGTGGCCATTGCCCCTTGTCCTGTCCCCACAGGCCACTGAAAAGAGGTTGGCCATCTCCCTTTGTTTCCCACACTTCAGATATTTATAAACATCCATCAGATTCCCTCTCAGTCTTCTGAAGGCTGAACAGCCCCAGCTCACTCAGCCTTTCCTCATAGGAGAGATGCTCCAAGCCCTTCATCATCTTTGTGGCCTCCACTGGACTCTCTCCAGGAGATCTCTGTCTGTTTTTTACCAGGGAGCCCAGAACTGGACACAGGACTCCAGGTGAGGCCTGACCATGGCAGAGTAGAGGGGGAAGATCACCTCCTTCAACCTGCTGGCCATACTCCTCATAATGCACCCCAGGATCCCATTGGCCTTCTTGGCCACCAGGGCACACTGCTGACTCTTGGCCAACCTGTCATCCACCAGGACTCCCAGGTCCTTCTCCACAGAGCTCCTTTCCAGCAGGTCATCCCCCAGCCTGTACTGATAACCACAGTTGTTCTTTCCCAGGTGCAAGACTCTACACTTGCTTTTTATTAAACCTCATCAGGATGACCTCCTGGAAATGTGTGTGACCTAGTTCCAAGTCTAGGCTTTGCTGCAGACTGTCTGTCTGTATGCTCTTGAGTAACCTTATCTGGTTCCTCACTGCCCAGCTCTCCAGCCTGTCCAGGTCTCACAATGTAAGGAGTTGGAAGGGAGCTCCAAAGATCATCTAGTCCAAACCCCCTGCCAGAGCAGGATCACCTAGATTAGATCTCACAGGAATGTGTCCAGATTGCCATGTATACTTCAAACTTGTACTTTGGAGTGAACAGGCTAGTTGGTTTATGGGGAAAAAATATCGCTCTAAATCCAGTGCCTATATATCACAGTAGAAATGCTGACATATTGTCTGAAGGTAAAACAAGCATAGGTTTTCTCTTTCAAAAGGAAATTGATTGAGCCATGCAGGAAAGATGGATTTACTTATTTACTTATTACAGAAAATAGGATCAGTAGTTTCAGTGTTTGATATAAAAAAACACTTCTGTACATTTTGCTGGACTCGAGGGGTTGTGCTGAAGAACAATGGAAGATTTAATGCCAGGGAGGGAGGAAATACTTGACATGAAAAGAATAACAACTTGGAGTTTCATTACTGAAAAAAAAAAAAGAAAATACACAAAATTATTGGAACAAATCCTTGTTCTTCCCATGTTAACTATAAAATGCTATGATGAAAAAGTGAATTATGCGTGGTGCATCCAGGATTTAGATACAAGCTGAGGGTGGCCCCACAATTAATCACATTCTTTAGTTCTTGTTAAAGACCACTAGGATAAGCTAAAATCCCACATAAAGTTTGACAGTACCTTGAATATCTGAAACTAAATAGTCATGGTTCTAAGACGTAACTGTAATTTCAGAGCATCTTGAGAGTAGAACTACAGCATCTGTATTGATCCAAGTATTTCATTTTAGCTTTACATTTCTTCTGACAGAGACACTTTTTTTTTATGTGAAAGTTGCTTTTAAGTATTCTTTGTCCTAGAAATTTGGAAGGTGGGTTTGTACAGTGTTAAAATGAAGCTGTACCAGTTGACCTACCTGTCATCAGATATAAACCAAACAAAATCTTTAGATTAAACCAAAATCTTCCCCAGTGGCATCTTTAATTTCATTAATTCTTTTCTTCCTCTAAGGCAGTGAATGAATGTTTTGACTGTATCACCACATCTCTTCTGCTGTTTGGCAGATCTTAGAGAGTTATGTGACTTAAAGTGATAACCATTAAAAATACTTTCAGAATCACAAAAAGGGGAAATTTCTTTACTACTGGTTTAGAAATAGATTAATTCCTTGCAGCTACTAGCACTAGAAATTCTGATATGGATTACCCATTTAATACCATGACTCCCAGCCAAGTCTTAGAGTCCATGACTCTAAGTTGTTTTTTTCAGTACAAACTGTTGAAATAAGACAGACAAATCCTAGTGAAAGTGATTATGTTTCTAGCAATATATTTCAGGAATTATCTTCTAACATTTCTTTCATTTCACAATGAGTATTTTTTTCCTGCTTCTAGACTTTGCTCTCAGGTGTATGGTTAAACATAAAATGGATATCAGCTAAGCTTCAGTTAACAAAAATAACAACTTCTGCTTAATTGCCACTTAGGCACAGCGTCGGTTCATCCAACTTCTACTTTATGCTACTGCAGTGATTCTGAATGGTCTTGTCTGAAGATAATTAACTGGTCTGGGTAAGTATTCAATTAGTTTCAGAAATAGTTAATAACTAGAAAAAAATAATTTTGTTGCCAAGCAAACAATGAAGGGTTGTCCAGGTGTGGAACAGGCTGCCCAGAGAGGTGATTGAGTCACCATCCCTGGATGTAGTTAAACGATGGGTAGATGAGGTGCTCAGGGATATGGTTTAGGAGAGGACAGGAACAGCTGGACTTGATGATCTAAATGGTCTTTTCCAACCTTGTGATTCTGTGAGTTAAAGGGAACTTCCTAGTCCAGTTTTGTTGCAATTTTTTGAGCAACCACAGAAATTTATGTTACTGGGCACCTTTATTAGCTCTGGAGCTTTATTGGCAAATGCTCTTTAGATTAATCTCTTTTGTTTGATGTTCCAGCCCTTTCTGGTTTCTAGGCAAGCTAAACAAACACCAAATCCAGCAGTAGAAATGTGCTTTTATGCAATTCCATTGGGCCTGCCCACAAGCCAGCTAAAAATCCATGGAAACAACTGTTCATTGCTCACCCAAGAAAAGGTTCTGATCAAAATACAGCTATACAATGCCATTACTTTTTAAAAACCTGGGATTTTTTTGAAAACATATTTCAATTGTCCTAGATCCATATCAGTGGGAAGTGAGGGAAGTCGTAATGCCATGTAAAATAAATTATAAAACTTGAGGGACTAGTGTTTATGTACAAGTGAGAAAGAAGTACTTTTGTTTAAGACTTTTTGAGAGGAGGGAAATTGTGCTAGAAATAAGTCTATTCTTTCCAGTTCTTAATCTTTCTTTATGGTAGATACCTGCCTGGCTGTAGAGATTATGAATATAGCTTGGAACAGACTGTGAGTTTCCAGATTTTTAGTTTATGTAAGATAACCGAATAATTGCAATGATAACATTTCTTGAAACTTAAAGGCCACACAAACGACGAGCCCTACAGAAAATATTCCACACATTACACATGCATGTGGTAAGGGCAATTGGAAGAGAAGATCACAAGACATCATGTCTTAAGTTTAATAACGCATTTAATATTGCCTTTCAATTCCATTTCATGCTCAGTAAAGCAAGAATAACTGAACCTTTCACTGATGTTGGCTTTAGATGAACAGATTTTGTTTTGAGGGCTTTGGTTGCAATGCCTTATCACGGTTGATGATTAAGGCCTTGTAGAGAGAGGCACTGATAGCATTTAGAGGAACTACTTCTGCACCTGAACAAGGATACTTCTTTAATGTGCTATTTTTCTTAACTAGGGTCATGCTAGCCCCTCATATGGCTAAGGAAGAGGTATGGCATGCAATGCCTTTCTCCTTTCTTCACCACATTCCACCATCCTTCTTGTAACGAAGTACAGTGCCTGCAAATGGGCAAGGGGTGAAGATGTGCATGACATGCTGAAGTAAGCAAATAACAGCACACTGTCCCATCAGGAAGGTTAATGGTGAAAAGAAACAAGATATCTAAACTCATGACATGCTAAAAAGCCACTTCCAAAAGGTTAATGGTTATTGCTCCCAGTGCTTGCTTAAAGAACAAACTGTGTCGGGACTCAGCCAACCGAGAGGGAAGAATATAAAAAGAATGAGCAATAGCTTGAATCAAAGATTACAAATTGAGCCCCTACCAGGGCAGACAGCAAAGCTTTATAGCTCAGTTGTACACACAGTGTAATACACCATTATCCTGTATTGCTCATAAACAAGATAATTTGATCAGTAGATTAGGGAAATAGTACAGAATTTTGTATTTTTGGTCTATCCCTAGTGCATAAGCAAGGTGACAAGTCACTAATTCATCAGGAAATTCATAGCATGTGGTTCGGCATTTGCAGTATAAACAGACTCCTGCCGTGATTTAAAGAATGGCAGGTGCCATGTTTGCTCTTGCCTTTGCATAACCTACAGAGAAATCTTGTGTTCTACCTTGGAAAAGGCCACACATCAGTAAAATTAAGATAAAGTAGTATTATAACTGTGTCTCAGGCATTCTTCTTATAACCAACTCAAAATGGAAAATTACTTCAAGTTTGGTATAAGCCACTCCTGGAAGTATGAAAAATTGTTTCCTCACAGCCATGCTGCCTAGCTACAGATCTCAGCGGTTTGGAGATGCGGCATTCAAGTTGTACTAGGGCAGAGGGCTGGTATACCTGCGCTGAAAAAGGTTGAAATTCTGTCATGCGTACCTCAGTAAGTCACAGTTCTGCCTTGGTTACATCACATATACACACAAACTCCAGAGCAATGCATAGAAACCGAAGTGGTCTCAGCATAAACAGTTCTACTTTATCGTCCCAGATGGATAAACATTTGTCTTCAATTTGCATGAAACTTTCATCATATGGTTTCATTATTTTTTTAATTGCACTACCTTCACAGAAAAGGAGTGACTTTTGGGCTGGACCTGTACTTATAGTAGTGCCTTTTTCCTTTTTCTGGCAGAGCTGTCCTAAATGCCTTTCCCACAGGTGTTGCTTCCTCCTATAGTTTCTCATGCTTTTGCATTCCAGGGACCTGCTGAGAAGATGGCAGTCTAACCATGTGCTCACATTTCCCAAAACATGATGGCCCACTCAATCACAACATGATGAAGCAATACTTCCACAAATTCCCCCAAAATTAATGTGCAGATCTGTAGATGCAATGTCTACCAAAGGACTGTAAAGACCATAGAGAATCACCACCTTCAAAAAAAAAATTAATGAAGGCACATCAAGTCAGAAGGGAAAGGAAGGAAGATTAGCAAAACAAAGTGATGAAGCTAGACTTTACTAGACTCATTTGCCATAGGTTTTATTAACTCTTCTTTTTGACACATTTGCCTGTGCTGTGCTATGCTTTGCTCTGTGTCAGATATACCACATTAGGGGGAAATCACAGCTGTGAAACAATCTTTAAAATATGACATATAATATTTGAAGTACTTAAAAAAAGGATATATAACAAAATTTTGTTTGGAGAACATACACTAATTCACACACACAAAAAAAAAACCAACCCCAAACTCATATTATTTGAGTCTACAGATGAAGTGGCAATTGTTTCCTTCTTTTAATGTCAGTACTGTCACTATTAGCAGACCACATCTGCTCTAGGAAAGATGCCACCTTGAAACCTCTTGAGTAGCACAGGACAGACAGGCTTTAAAAAGCTCCTGTAATTCTATAAGCATTCATATGCAGTTTTTTTTTTACCTTTGCCTTCTTGTTATTCTTTGATGCTACAACCCTAATCTTTATAAATTGTTTCAAATCATGTAAGACCAACTATCTCAACTTCTGAATAATGTATAAACCATATCATGCGAGGAAAAAAAATGTTTAAAATATCAACTGATATTATCTTGTAATCTGATAGATCTCCCTGATCTAATCTTCTCTTCTGAAGAGAGTTTGACAATTCTTATTTCCTCTGAAGTAAAGCAATCTTCCAACTAATTTGTTGAAGCAAAAGGAAGCTTATGAGAAAGGATTTTGCTGCCTGATTTTGTGGAGCCATTAATACTTTACATCCCCTCACATGATATGGAAACTGTTTGCAACCACAACTGTATCAGATGTGACAAACCACCTATTTGTAACATTGTCCTTCTTTGATAAACAGCTCAGAAAAAAGGTGACCTTCTGATATTTTGTTAAAGTCCTCCCTACCTCATATTAGCAGCAAATTTAAAATTAAAGTAGTTGAGAAGAAAGTACAAACTTAGAACTTTTCTTCTTCAACCCTATCAGCGTCTGCATTTTATTAAAATGTGTTTTCAGTAACTGGTTTGTCACAAAATTGACTCTTGTTCACAGCTAGTCTTGTTCAGAACTATTACCTCCACTGCTATGCAGTTGTAGGCCTTCACATCATCTTTTTTAATGCTCTTTAAATTACACATTTGGTTTTTTTTTCAATGTATGACTCCATTTTGTGAGTCTTCCTATTTTACATCTGAAATTTACTAGCCTATATGTTTGATGCTATATGGTTTTCTACACCTACATATTAACCCAAAACTTCCACAATAAGATGATTGGTGTAAATCATCTCTGTAAATTGGGGACCCTCCCTCCCACCAACCCAATATTGAAGTTAACAATGAAGTTAACAGATAAAGAAAATGCCATGGCCAAGAGAGGGAAATGAAGAGTTGGGCAAGCATTTAGCATATTAAAAGATCTTTTCTGAAATATTGCAATAGCTTGGCAAATTAAAAAAAAAAAAGCATTTTCAGACAGAAGCTTCTTCAGATTTGTAAAATAAGTTATAAATTCAGCAAGTAGTAAAAACCCCACTTAACCCAGTGCAATGGGACTTTGATTACTGTTCCCTGTTTCCACAAGACTAGTTAGATAGTGTACACTTCATGGAGAACCAGAAGTCACTGTACAACCACAAACACACCCCAACGTGATGCTGTTTCCACGTTGAACTATTCATTGCAGAAACTGTGAATCTTGAGGAGTTCTGCTGTCCATGTCCCACCCAGGGAACATCCATGTCCCTGATCTCAGCTGGCTCCCATGTAGTCCCCAGAGGTATTGTGGGGGGGCTTCCTCTCACAGCACGCGAGTGTGCTTGCACTTGTGCCCAGAAACCTTCGTGGGCCTTCCCCACCTTCCTTCTGTTTTGAAGGACATAATTCACAACAAAAATGGGATGAAAACAAACCCTGACTATAATCAAAGGCAGGGAGTCTGCCTAAGAGAGTTTTTAAAAGAAAAATTACTTTTTCCACAAAACTATGATTGGCTCAAAATAAATCAGGTTATGAAGGAGCATGATTTTACATTTTTTTAGTTAAATTGCACATTCGAGCTCATTTTTCTTTGGGTGTTACAAAACAGACCACAATTCCATGCAGCCCATTAGACCTACGTATTTCACAATTTAATTTGGAAACAAGATTATGTATGAACTTGGAAGTTCCTGTGGACACATGTATGCATCATCATTATTTTACAGTAATAAAGATTGAATCCTATTGCTGAAAAGGAGCTCAACTTGTCAAGAGAAAACAACCCATTTCAGGAAGCATATGAAATGGCACAGAAACAGGCAAGTGTCTTTCACAAAGAACCAGAATCTGAGACAGATGACAAAATGAATGTGGCTATTTATACTGACTTCTTCTTTAGTTGTTTTTTTTTTTCCTCTATATTTTGATATTTTCTAGAAGTATAACATGAAGCTGAGATCTTTAGGGAAAACACGCATCATCAAGCATAATTATATTGACTTATAGTTTTGGCTGGTAACAAGATATAATAATGTCATGGATTTGCTGAAGTCAATATCTCTCGTGCCAATAAATCTTGATATTGGCAAGAGAAGTCAATGTCTACTTAGGATTTCTCCAGCTATTGACAAAGCATCCCGTTAATATCAGATCTGCGATCATGCAATAAGCAGTTCCTCTGATACTTCATTCTGGCAGTGCAATCTGTTTTACTCAAAAAGCAGATTTCTCTCCAAGCGCCCTCGCTGCTTAGCTGCTGATCAACATTCAAGCAGACACTCCAGAGGGGGCATCAAAAAAGCATTGCTTCTGTACCTGGACGGGGGATGAATGGTGCATCCTTATGCTTAAGCAAGGTAGATGATACATGATGGTGTGTAATTCCTGAGAGCTCCTTACAAGCCTAGCTTAACTAGGCATTTAAGACTGCTGCTTTACCTATCGGTATACAAAACTAGAAAATTTTCAGCCTGATGTATCAAAAGTAGAATACTTTTTGTAAGGACCCTGAAAATAATTTTTTCTTGGTACAATGACCAAAAAAAAAAAAAAAAGNACATTAAAAGCTCTTTTTAATTGAAAATACTGAAAATTGAAAGTCCCACAGACAATTTTGTTGAACTCATACTTGTTTGTTACAATGACATTTGCTTCAGCAATGCTGTACTGTCCTTCCCCACTGTCAACAGTGGTATCTTTGGTGCAAAACAACAGCAGTTTGGAATCTTTAACTTTAAAGAAGCTTGTCTAACTTATTTGTACCTGCTCAGTATTTTCACTCCTGCTTGGCTATTCCTTTGTATAACTTGACATATCTTACAACTAAAATTTCCTCTGTATCTTTCTCTAACAAAATTATATCTTTATAATGAAAGAATGCATTTAAAAATAAAATCTTAACTTTGTTAGAAACAGTATCAACAATCTATCAGCCTTGTCAAAACACCCCAAACATTCCAACACAGGTTTCTAACTAATTCTAATTTAAATCTATACTTTCTAATCTGTGTAACAATATACAGTGAAAGTCAATGTCTTGATGGATCACTCATGGAAAACTGAAGTAATTACCCTCATTCTAATATTCCTATTTAAATGCATGGAAAAATGATTAGCTGAAAGTCCTTTATGTAGCAGAAATGGCATCTGCTTAATATTTATGCTAATGTGAAATACCTTTTACCCTAAAGGTTAGGGGTGATGCTCGAATGAAAAATTAAACTAAATAAAAACAAAACTAATACCTCCTACATAATGCCACTTTAATATTTTTTTCTTCCTTTACCACAAATCTGGCATTCTTTCTTGGGCATAACTTAGTTTCTTGGAAGTATCTTTTGCTGATATAAGCAGAATTCTATGAAGCTTTTTATTTTCTTGGGTATTTCTTCCCCTGCCCCCACTTTATTTCCCTCCTCTTTTTGCTGGTAATACTTGTGAGACCTGAGTCGGCTTAATTCAGTGCACTAAAGATGTCTGATAGCCTCTTTAGAGCACATTGAATTCCACTCCACGTTGGAGTGTGAGGTAAGAAATGGCTAATGCTACCTGAGTTTTGAATAACTCTCCCTCTTTTCCCCATACAAGCATCCATACAAGCTCAGAAAAGGGAGAAAGAGCTATGCCAACATTCTGTCTGCCCCACATCTACTCCAGCTCATCCTCAGACTGCGATGAACAGTCCCGAATCAATTTGCTCTCTTTTAATAGAATTTAATGGAAAATATAAAAATTCTCACTTTATGCTAAAGATATTTTTTCAATTACAATTGGTAGGGTGTTCTTCCCCCTCTCCCTTTTCCCCCCTTTTTACTTTTTTTATAATGAGTTAAATTAAAATATACAAAGTATTAAAACTGACAGCTTGATTCTAGTTTTCAAATAAATAGTTGACAGCTTAAAATAATAATTTTGCTGGTTGAATTTTAAACCAAAAAGTATTTAAGAGGGACATGGAAAGAGCGAGGATTTAGTCAGGTGTTAGGGAGAAGAGGAGGGAAGGAGTCTTCTGTGCAAATTATTGGAGAGAATCTTACGTGCAGCTGCATTGCCCTGTTTCTTTCATCTCTGGTGCACACCCCCCCCCCGCTCACAAATGACCCAGGAATTTTTTTCCTTTTGCACTAAGACCACTATTCATACTGTTTTACTAGATAATGAAGTTACAAATGGATGAAAACAACTTCTCTAAACATAACTTCCCTCTGAGGTCAATATAGTTATTGAACAAGACAACTATGTACATTACAATATACAGAATTCAATTAAAAGCTGTGAATACTTTGCCACAAGACCAATGTGTTTATTCTCAACCTCGGTAAGAAAGGAATAAGGTCCAGCCCCAAAGCTCACTTCCAATCCCAGTCTTCCCTAGTCCAGGACTTGGGAAGGACACGTGAAAAGAGAATGTTACAACTTCGGATGCAAGAGTGGGCCAACAAATCATAGAAACTTTAAACACTAACAAGGACATCAAAATTTAAACAGTAATAAAGGCACCAAAATAAAGGAAGACTAAAAAAAAGGTTTACTGAAACAACAGTATATTTTTTTAAAAACAAGGAGGTCTACCTTAAACTGAAGGTCACTTTCAGCAACTCAAATATACAGAGAAAATTTTCTATGTCTTTTGTTCCTATTCTTAATTTATAAGAGGTATCTAATGAAAAATAAGGCACGAGTTTTACTTTACACTATGGGAATTGACATTTTCTTCTTTCAAAGACTCACAGCCAGTGATGTTACTGATCGTGGTAACATCAGACTTTTGAGAGGAGGAACTTTTATTGCATTTTTAAAGCGTTTTTGTGTTTGTTTACTAAGAAAAATAAAGTAAAAAAACCCAAACACCTTTCCTTTTTCCTCACAAGCCATTGAATATTTTCTATTTTTGTGGAGAAAATGTGAAAGTTAAGAATATTAATTAGCAAAGGAACATTGCTAATAAATTCCTACAAGATTACTAGAAAACAGTCCCTTGTGAATTATCCTCTGGTTAGCAATTTTAACCTTATTCTCTGTATGTTGAACTAATTCTGAACTTTTAACCAGATGATCTTAAGTCACCTGGTTAATTGCCATGTAGATTCAATACTGAATCATAAAAATGTCACCATATAATTTAGGGGTGGCACAACTTTGGATGGAGATCTGGTCCAACTGCCTGCACAAAGCAGGGATGACTTCCAAGTTTAGATGCAATTTCAAAGCTAGTTAAGTTGCAAAACACTTTGTCCAGCCAAGTTTTGAAAAATCTTTAAGGTTAGAGGAATGACTACCTCCCTGGGCTTCTGTTTCAGTGAAGAGCCCTCATGGGGAAGAATTTTTCCCAATCTGTCCCACCATCTACCTGCTGCAGCTTACCCCTCTTTCTGTGAGCCTCCAAGATAAATCCAATTGTATTCTCTAAAACCTTCCTTTCACACATGTTAACTCAAACTGCAATGATATCCTTATCTTTCTCTTCTTCAGACCAGAAACCCCACCTCTCAGCCTCTCTTTCTATGTTACACTTGACAGCCTCCTAACTGTTTTAATCAACCTCTGGGTTGGGTTTTTGTGGTTTTCTTTGAGATTTTCAGCTTTATTCTTGTTTCATCTTTGAAGTGGAGCACGATTAACAAAGCTATAGCTGTCTTCTGCTCAACAATTGCCTCTGAAGTTTTGCTTTGAAATTCAGTGTCCTAGAAGGAGACCCCTGAAGGTCAGAGCTGTTTGCTCTCCATAACTAGCAAGTCTCCCTGTAGAAGTCTTAAGTAACAGCTAGGTTGATATTACATACATTCCCTGCCTAAATTTTATTTTTTGAAGGGCTGATGTCATTGTAGACTACACATCACTCAACGTGCACTTTGATATTTTAAGAACTGCAAGAGATGGCTTTAAGTGTTAGCAATGCTTGGAGGTAGTCTTTGGCACACGCTCAACAAAGCTTCCTTTAAATGAGTTGGTACATTTCCCGTCACGCGTAGTTGTTTTATTTATATTTGTTATCGTTAGCCTACACTTTTGTCTGTTCCTTTTAATCAGCTTGTCCTGGTGATCTGGACATACAAGGCTGTGGGAATTATCTGTTAGCCACAGTCAGGCAGCTGTAGACCCTCCAACACATAAGATGTCTCTAGAGAGTAGGCTTATCTCCATCAAAACTTCAAAATACTAGAAGTCTTTAATCAAACACTACCTTACAAGGACTAAGAACCTCAAGAAGAAGGAATATCAGAAGAAAAGATTCTCCCACGAAAAGACCAAATATGAGGACTGTCAGACAGCAAAATCAAGAAAACCAAGGTGCTCAGAAGCTGAAAAGAGCTAGGCATCATCTGTAGACTCCACATTAAAAAAAATACTTGTGTAGAGCTTCAAGATCCAGAAATGAGAAAGCGGGCTCAGAAAGAATGAAAACTCAGTAATTTTCTAAAATACTATATATACTCAGTATTTTTCTAAAATATCCCAGGACTGAGGAATTGTTACACACCAAGTCAAGATGAGTCAAGCCCTAAGTTACAGTGAGTACATTGAAGAATACTGCATGAAATTTGGGTGAGAGGAGCAAGAGTTAGATGAGGCTGAAAAGGGAAAGTTTTTTACTAAGTTTACACCAATGAGTGACACATAATGATGAGACTACAGATGTCATGACAATTAGATAGTGACTAGAAACAAAGGTGTAAAGAAAAACTACTGAAAAGCCTGGAAAATCTAGACTTGGGAAAAGATACAAAGATGTGTGCAGTCCTTCAGAAAGAACTGGTTAAATATTTATTATTTTTCAATACTTTGAAGAGTTTTTAAAATATCAATAGAAACATACACCATTGAGTGTCTTACAGGAGTTAAAGTCAGAGAAGAAACAATGACGGCACATAAGATAATTTTAAAGATATCACTTGAACCAGGCATTAATACTTGCACAAAGAGCCTCTATTTTACTACTGAATTAATACTTATTTCCAGAGATTGTGCCAAAAGGAAATCTCACATAAACATTTTACCACGGCATGCGTTACATGTATATGCCGGATCAGCGCACTAGAAATTGTAGTATGTGTTAATGGCTTTCAGCTCAATGACCAGGACTCAAAGCAATTTGTTATTTTAACCTGTGCCATCAAGTCCCAGACAGGTTCATTCAAATGGTCTGAAGCATAATGAAGCTTGAACTATATTTAAAATTGCTGATAAATAAAAGGATTTGAAATCCAATGACAGACACATATTTGGATGTACTTGAAATACAGTATCATCATTAGAGCAGTCTATCAACAGCCAAAATTTCACTTCAATCTTCATTAGCAGTCCAAATTCCCATCCTCACCAGAGGTCTAACAGAACTTAGAAATGAGTATGCAAAGAGAACCTGTTGAAGCTCATTAAAACCTCTTTCTTCTGATGATTTCTAGACATTTTAGAGGTGTCTAGTTTTCCAAGAATATACTCCAGAAAAATAAAACACCAAAAAAGCGCATTAAACCAACATCGTCCCTGCTCCACCTCCCAACTAACTGCTTGTTTTTACACAAACCTTCTTGCTTTTAAGTTTTCCATGGGGACTTTATCAGAGCTAGTAAAGTGATTTTTAAAAAGCACAGACACAAAAACATAAATTAGAAAATCTTTCTAATCTTGAGCTATTCCTTAAAATTTCTTTTTTCTCTTTTACTGTCTTAATCTGGTAAAATTGGTTTCTTTCAATACTTAAAATTAAGACTTAAAATTCAGTTGCTAACAGCACATGACAAGTTTAATCTTTGTAAGGTGATTTTTTTTCAATTTCTGGTTTATTAAAATAAGATTTTTAGATGGACTTTATTGTTAGATGCAACACCACATTTCAGTACTGGAAATCAAACCCTATGATTTTTAAAAATAATGTTTAACACACTAGAATACAAATTTCAGCAACGACATTCCCTCTGAAGTGATAAAGTGACAGTTGTCAGTTCGCAACTGTAATAGGACTGAAATATATAGCTCTGCAGAATATATGAAAAATGGATTAATATTTTATTTCCTCATGGAGGAAGGAATTCACAAGATAATGAGCATCCATAGAACGGATTCCACTCACTGAAAAATGCCTTCACAGTTCACATGGGAGTTTCAGTGTTCTTGAATTATGAGAATTTATCTCACTTCTAAATCCCGGGTGTGCCCTTTAGGTCACCTCTTCCTAATCCTTTCAGTTTGATGTTAGCAGGTGATAATCTCATAGATTTAATACTGACATTATAGTGGTAGGCCATGGCAATCATGCCGGTAGCACTGAAGATGTCTAAAAATCTGCATTTCAAAATCCAAGTCTGCAACCTGCTAAAATTATGGTATTTATCAGAGAGTGGTTTTGTCAGTCACTGAATTATGAGGACCCCTTATCACCTACACTCTACCACAGGCAGGTTTCTGAAGGGTTAAGAAGGCTTTCATATAGGTGAGGATGTTGTTTATGAACTGTAAAATCAGTATTGAAAGCAACTTGGCAAAGATTCTTAGGCCCTGGCTTAATTAAAGTTGAGCTTGTTGTGCAAGTAAACGGCACACAGTTGGGATTTACTCTCTGCATAATTTACACATCCCTTGTTGGCTTGCTCTCAAAGCAACAGAGACTAATTCTAAGGCAAGCTTTGCCTGAGTTGATTCAGGGTCATGTCATTGGAATAAAAAGAAAGAAAAATCAGGCATTGATATGTTTAGGAAAGCTTAGCTCTAAGCTTCAGAGCCTGTACGTTAATCATAGCATGCTGAAGAAATGACATCTGGTTTGATAGTCTGCTGTAGAAGTGTGTGAGAGTCTGCCCACAAAACAAGTGAAAGATTCATAACAGTTTTACTTAGTTCAATAATACTCCTTATCAGAGAGTTCTAGAGCGAAGTACCTGCATGTAAGAGCTACCTCAGATACATCTGCATATTAAAAACTGTGTAAGACCAGCCATACCTTTCACACTTTGGGGTCAAACGAGATCATAGATCCCATGTTCTCTAGTGGAAAAAAAAAAAAAATCAAAACACTTTATGTGCTCTCGTGCCCACGTGTCAGACAGTTTGATGCTTTTTGGCTTTCTACCGAGGCAGTGAAGTTGTTATGTTCTCCATCTGTTCCTTACACTGCTGAAGTTGGTAACTGGCAATCCTCTTAAATACAGTGGGTATTTGACTACAGAGGGTCAGTAAGATGTCTGCACTTGCTGGCAGAGGAAAATATTTACAATTACTTCAAGTACAGAAATAAAGAAAAACACCCAAACATTCCAACCAACTTGGTAAGTTGAGCTTGTACCATGTAAAGAAAAGTTACAAGTCTGTAATGTCATGAAGTTTTAGACCAGAAGAATGTGCTTTTAAATCATTTGAGAGGCAGTGAAAATAATGCTTTCACAAAGGCTGCAGACAACTCTATCTTCTGCTTATGAAGGACTAAACTCCATCTTCGATATGAAACCTGAGGGAGAAACACAGTTGTACATGTACCAGGCAGTATCTCAAAGGCAAGGCACCTAACCAGCGACAGCTTTATGGTGGTGGTTCCCACCCCTGGGTCAGCTCAGGCACACTGGCTAGCAGAGCAATGAGGAAGGGTGTCTACCTCATTTCTTACCAAAGCTTAGCAGCGCTGGTTTGCTCCCCACTGAACTATAACTTGCAGCCCAGGCCAGCGGTGTAGAGGACTTAGAGATGCTTTATGTGCCACTTTCTCTTGCAATAGGCATCAGATACATTCTGGGTCAAAAATGAGCAAGGTATTACTTGCCTAGTCTTGTGTTTGAAACATTAATGCATGAACGCAAATTTAAGATTCTGTAAAGAAGAAGAACAAAGCTCTCCTTTTTCTTTTAAAGATTTCAGTGCTCCATAATAAATGCCATGAAAATATGCAAAGATGTAAAAATTATTTAAACATAGATAAAGAACAAAGCTGTAAAGCAATTTAACTGTATAAAAAGAAGACCATAAAAATGATATGCCACTGAAAAAGATGATTTTTTTTTCTACCACATGCTGATCACAATCACACAATGAATCATGATTTATAACACAATCTTTGCAAATAGACTTTGTGCATTGGACTGTTCTAACAGGTCATGTTTTTTTCATATGACTTTAGAATCCGCCTTTCATAATGACAAAACTTAATGCACAGGCCTTGAGATTACTATTTGGTTGTAAAACAAGGTGATTCCTCTTGCTTAAAGGGAATTAAATCTGAGAGAGTCATTCTCCTAAAGACATAAGACATACTATTGGCACAGGTCCTACTGCTCATTCTTTTGCCCTCCTCTCTGCAGGTCATTGCTCAGACAGAATTTCTGTT
Source organism: Heliornis fulica (assembly GCA_013399135.1). NCBI lineage: Eukaryota > Metazoa > Chordata > Aves > Gruiformes > Heliornithidae > Heliornis > Heliornis fulica. The sequence goes on from VXBZ01006465.1 coordinate 276,271, forward strand.
TTTCTACAAACAGACTGACATGAACATATTCACAGCCAACTTTTATATTTTTATCACATGGCAGCAAGGGACTCACTGCATCAAGTTGTGGATTATTTTCTATATCCCACATGCTAGATTTTAATGGCTAGTATATGTTGCATTTTACTTTTATAAATACCAATATTTAAAAAAACTAAACAATGAAATGTTAATATATATTCATAGTGTCAAAATATATTTCCAGTAGCAATTTTGACCAAACATTTAAAGAGACTTATTCAATCCTAAACCCATAGAAAATCCAAAGATTTTATTGTTTAGCTCATAATAGCTTACTTCAGCAACAGATCTGCTCTTAAAAGAAAATTGGGAGATACAGTAGATATTAAAATAGCAAAAATGAAAGAAAAGAAAAACACACACACACAAAAACTCCAAACCCTAAACAGCTTTTTTGGTTTTTTAAACGTATTCCTAAGTTTTACTTAGCTAAAATTTGACAATATGCTGTTCTGGGCTTGCACATATGCACAGATACTCCCCCTTGGGAACATCTATTTAGATTTAGATCTTTATTTTTTATTCTAAAACAAAATCTAGGTGTTTGAAATTAATACAGCAAGATATGAAATCTCATTAGTGCCTTGATTTTATCAATTACATTATTTCTAATACAACCTTTTTTATTTATACCAAGTTTTAGACATTAATGCTTTCTGCATAACAAATCTAAATTTCTTACTGTCTGTGTGCTTTAATTGTCACTTTATGTTCCATTTCTGATTTTTCAGTTCAGTGTAATCAATGTGTTTCATAAATATGTTGCATTTTCTCCAAGAAATTAGTGCCGAAGCTCTTCATTTTGCATAAGCAGGGTTACCAGTGACACCTTCCAAGAGATCCTCGTTCCTATAGTCAAGTGCACTGTCATTGATCATTCGGTAGCTTTCTGTTGCTGCCTGTCAGTTTTTCATACAAAGAGTATTTAAATTTAAAATAAATTGGAAATATATTTCCAAGCAACTTATCAAAGGTGAAATAGAACATCAAAACTTTAAGAGATCAAACCTCAGATTCACAGCTTTTCCAAAAGAAAAAGCCTTATGGAAGGGTCTCTTATCACAGTAATCTATCCCCCTTTTGTTGTCACCAACCACTCCTATGAATTGTCTCAAGTTCCTACCAGATTTCCCATCCAAGCAGGGACCAGCCTTCACTGTGCCTTGTCCTTTACCTTGGTTAGAGAGGACAAGAAGACACTATTGCCATAATAAACACTTCTGCTATAGTGTCAACACTGACCAACCGCATTCAAAGAGCAGTCCTCTGACCAGCAACTGAAGGACAATACCATCTGTTTCACATCCTATGCAAGCACCCATGTATCTCTCAGAAGGAAGAGGCCTGTAATACCTGGTTCCTTTATTTAACCCTTATTTAAGAAAGGAAGAGTGGCTCAGCAGGATGTGGTGCAGTGCCCCTCTAACGTCTTGAGCTGCCTTGCTCCTCCTGCACTCTGGATTTCTGGAAGCCACAGCTCTGGATATGAGGCAAAGTGTTAGCTCTCATTTTGCTCTGCCCTGGTACAGCGCCATTTAAGTATACTCCTATGAGACTGTTCCCACTGTCTTAATGTGTTTTCTTCTGAGAGTGCTCCTTCAGTAAAACATACTGGCTAGGAGACAGGTGCATATCTGCTCTTCCTCTGCAGTTATCCCTATTTATAACCCAGGTGTTAGCAGCTGTGTTCTTGGCGTCATCAGCAACAACTACCTTAAATCACCTGCACCTGTAGGGAAAAAACCCTACACCACTACTGCTTCACTGAATTTGCTGCCAAGGAGGGGGGCTGATGCTGTGGGGGACAGTCAGCACAAGTGTGATATTTCAGACTTGCTCCATTTTACCCACTAATTCTTCTTTCTTGTAACCTGCCTCCAGGGAGGAATAAAATGCAAATCTTTTCTTCTATAGGCTGCTGGTGACACTGCAACAGGAAAGAAAATTTCCCATCGTGACCAAGTACAATAATAATTGGAATGATCTCTGGAAGGTTATGAATTTATATAAGAAAAAATCCTTAATAATTTCATTTAACTTGTAAAGGCCAATCTAACTGAGATAAAATAATAAATAAAAAAATCCAACAGCTGACTTCAGGTCAGCTAAATTTACAACTTCCTTTTACAAAAGCGAGGTCTATATATTCTGGAATTTTAATTAAATCCAAATACATTTTGTAATATCAGTTTATGGTATAGGACCATCTACAGCACTTAGGAAACCTGATGGATTTATAATTTGCTGTTTAACGATCACTTGGTGATCCATCTCTAGATACATCAGTTCTCTTAAAATTCTGGCTGTTAGATACAAGGTCTATAAGAGAAATACTTAAATACTAGTATAAAACCGTCTGTGATAAAGCCAGAAGCTCTGAATTTCATGGTACTTTAATGCTGCTTCTGAAGTAATGGAAAAGCCATTTTCCAGCACTTGCTTCAAGGACTCCACTAATAACATTTTTCACAAAGGACCTATCCTTTCTTACATAAGTTATTACGTTATTCTAAAGTATTTAGTATTATGCAACTAAACGTTTCAGCTTTTAATTCTGTTTAATGAAATATTTCTTAGATTATTTTTTAGTCATAGTTTCTATTGCAGATTGAGATACAGAACAACAAGAGTATTACCAAGTTATTGCTCTAACATCACTAGCACAGAATCACAGAATATTAGGAGCTGGAAGAGACCTTGAAAGACCATCCAGTCCAAACCCCCAACCCTATGTCTCTAGTTTAGAAATCACTAAATCACATAATGTTAGGAGTTGGAAGGGACCTTGAAAGATCATCTATAGTCCAACCTTTCTGTCAGAGCAGGATCACCTAGATTGGACTCTTTCAAGTAGCTCCTTGTCCTTCCTTTTTTGGCCAAAGCTGAAAACTGATTTGGTGGCTTCAGTCAGATCACTTTCATATAACCTTCACCGCAAAAAAAAAAAAGTATAAAATTGTACTACTTGACATTTAGCAGCTTTTGCAAAGAAATAAGGGGACTTTGCATCACTACAAAATACATTGTATGTGAAAACACATACAAATATTCAGTACTTGTCTGGAAAATAAGTAATGTAATTGAAATTACAGCAATGCACACATTCTGATAGCTCTGAATAGAAGATACACCCAATTCCCAACTTACCACTGAAAGCATCATGCTGCAAATACTTAAAAGCCTGCTCGCTTTCAGCAACCAATTAAGCCATGTTCCATTTTGGAAACAACAGTGAAAATTATGCTGAATAAATATTAAAAAAAAAGCAGACTAGGAATATAATTAAAGGGAGTCTTCAACAAATGCTGACTTTCATTTTTCAAGAGACAATTTCCTTTGATTTTTAGCACTGAATGCATACATTTATTTCAAGCCCAACTCATGAGGCCTCAATCTAACCAAGATCTAAGGTCTTTGGGCCCAAGGACTGTACTTTCTCAAAAAACATTTAATGGAGAACTATTCACAAGCTAATCTAATTGCTTTCGGAGACATGAGATCCAGAGTCAGTTCTGTCTTCCAGGAATTTTAACCAAAGATTAAGGGCCTTTGAATCTCCCTCATTCATTCAATCTACCCAAAGAAAATAAATCCATGCTTCTGATTTGCAGCACATAACTTTGTAGGTAAAGGCACCTAAAGCCTTACATCAGTGGACAGAGATATCAGTTATATCAGAAGACTATTTCCTTGTCAAAAGGGATATATCTTTTTATCTGGGGTTCTAGAACATCCATTCCCTGCATGTTTTTAGCTCCTTTACTCTGAGAGTGTTAGAGGGAAATCATGTAAAGTCTCCTGCAATGCCAAAAGGCAAGCTTCACTTAAACTCTGCTTATTTATCGGGCAGATTCAACTACAGACAGTTCCTGTAAAAACTGTCTGAAAAGACCCCAAAACATTAAAAATCTGCCTCTAGAATAAAATAAATGCTTTATTTTTTAAAATAAATTTTCAGAAAGTCTGAGTTTTAAACCCTATAATGGGACTTCTTTCTACCAACTGAATACTGGGATCCAACATTTTCATGAGGTTATTTAGTTTTCCGGTTGAAGAGAACTTGTTCTAATTTCTGATTTAGTAGGTAAAAAGTTTACTAATCAGAAATGTAATTAGCATTGGTTATGAAGTAGGAGAAAGGGAAAATTACCTTTTTTTAAAAGGTGAGGAAAAAGAAGAGCTATTTTACTGAGGTTAATATTTGTATACAGTTTCAGTTGCCCAGAAGCTCACCACAAACCTTCTTCCCTGACTCCACACCTTGCCACTCTATCCAAAGGAGACAAGGTCTCATGAAACACAGTACAGCAGAGGTTCTGGAAGCCTTTGGAAAAGTTCTCCAGGAAAATACCTCTCTAGCTGTTAAAAGTATAATTCAGGATTTAGTGTATTAAGGCTACCAGGGAAAAGTTGGGGGCTGAAGCAAGTTGTCCAGTCCTCCATTGCATCATTGAACAGATGGATAGGTATGAAATTCTTTGGCATCTTGGACTAGAGTGGTTTGAAGGGATGGCTTTAAATGGCTAACTACCCACAAATGATAAAGCATTACAACGTTAGCTTGCTATTATTTCTTAATCCTGTACACTTGCTTCACATAAATTTTTTCTTCATATAATTCAGTAGCAAAAATATTAAATTACATCAGCAAGTGTTCCGAGATTCAGAATGGAAAGCATTTCTCCCAATAAGCAAAATTCCAGAAATACTGAAGCATGATAATTGCTACAGATCGTCAGCCACAATAATAGTATGTTAAAGAAGAATTTACCTCTACATTTTAATGTATTGGATATGTAACAACATATATTTGCACTATCTAGATCTAGCTGTATAAGTATCTAGATATATTTTGTTTACTTCATTCTCAATAAAGAGGTGAATCAGAGGTCACATTGTCAGTACTGGAATTATATGGAACACATTAAAAAAGAGCCTCCTAAATTTTTTTTATGGAACCTAAATCCACAACAAAGTGATTTAAAAAGTCATAGAATTTACTATGGTTTTTTTCTCATGAACAGAAAAGTTACAGCTATATTTCATTTCTTCTTGACAAAAAGCAGTATTTCAAGTGTGCATGAGTTTTTAGCTTAAAAGTTAATATACATTATTCCATACAGGATATTGGTGGGAATTACCTAGAAACAGCATTAGTACCTTTGAACTTAGCGCCTTTGAGGTTGTGTTTAAAATGCAGTTATCCACCACATAAAATTAACTCAATTCACATAATATTCCTACAAAAAATTTCTTATGCTCCTGATTAATTAGAGATTAAAAAGCCTGAACCCATATTTTCAACATTAAAAAAGAGAAAAATAACACATTTCTAAAATGTAAACATTTCTCAGCAAATTAATTGCTAAGGAATTATCTAGGGACACAAAATATGTTTACATATATATTAGTCAGATGTGCAGCAAACCAACATACACAGACCTTCAGCATAATTGTAGGTCACAAAAGTTTAAGAACAAGCAGTGCCATAAGAATATCCCTCCTGCCTGGCTACAGTTCCAAAATCTTTAAACTTCTCTGGCATGTCCACCATCTTCTCACTAATTCAGAAACAGGCAGCACTTGGTGGCAATAGCACAGAGGCAAGGAAAGCTCTGAGATGGATAGTTAGCTGCAGTTTTGGGGCTACTAAGAAAAATTAGTTTTCTGGGTACTGCAGGATCAGTTTATCAAAACGCTACCAGAGAGATACATGACCTTTCAGGCACTAGTCTTTTGCCACATAACAGAAAAAAAAAAAAAAACCAAACAAAAACCTGAAAACTTTTTATTTTAAGGCTGAAATTGCCAGCATTTTCAATTTAGCATGTTACCCTGTGACAGGAAGAAATTTCCACACCGCCTCAACAGTCACAGTAACAGCGATGCGTTTGGTCTGACAACGTGATGCTTGTGAATTGGGCAGAGCTAGAGCTGAACAACTGCAGTATTCCCTGGGGACAATGGGTATTCATACAGCTCCAAAGGGCCCTGGGCTGGTGGGAATTGCAGTTACATTCAATGACCTTCTGTGCTTTGGGGAAACTCTAAAATCAACTCTAAAATTCATATTATAGAATCTGTGAATACTGACTGTAAAGTGTTTTGAAATACCTCATTAACAATAGAATGAGTTCTTTAGGCCTGAACAGCCAGCCTTTTACAGAAAGGCACAGCCTTGTCAAAGCTTGCCCTTAACCTAAGTGGAAGTTGTAGACTGAAAGACACAAACACACGACATGAGAGTTAAAACCAGCCAACAACAGAAGAGTTGCACAGAAGCACACTGCTGGCAGAGGTGTGCCCCGGAGATCAGAAAAACAATTTCTTCCTATGCAAGTGAGACTTAATGGTTTTTCCAGGATACTCATATACTGAAATAACAGTACGATACCTACACAAAACAAACAGTGCAATTTATATCGCTAAAGACTACACTTATTGCTAGAACACCAGGAATGACTCATTAGACTAATAATGCTTCACTGCAAATCAGCTGACCAACAGTATTGGCAGCACTGAGAAAGATTATCAGAAGAACCCAAACTCTAACATTTTTGCAGCATACATCAAGCAAAAAACGAAGACCACTGAAATGACAACAAACCTAATCAAAGGAGAAAAATTAACTAGAAATAGCAATACGTATTTGTGAAATATAATCAAATCCATGAGATGGTTTCTCTAAACTTGCTGCTCACTGGCACTGTCTTACTACATTTAGGGTTGCTTTAAACTGTGAAAGAGGACTGAAAACTTCCAAACTGTCAAGTTAAGAACTAATAGTGTTGATAAAGTATTTGATATGGTGAGAAAAGGAATAGTTATCAAGTTTCTTAGTAAAAGATATTCTGCAAAAAATTCACATTGTGGTAATTGATAATTTGAGAAGACGTTCCTGAGCAGAAAAATCAGATGTCATATGCTGTGAATTAGTCCATGGGAACTACCAACAGATTTCATTGCCGTTTTCAAATATTTGCTGGAAGCTGTTTATTGACTGAAGATGCATCGTTAATATAAACAAACACTGAAACTGCAATTCATCATTAATAATATAGCAGATTAAATCAATTCATCTAGAAATTTAAAGTTTTAAGCAATTTATTGTTATTTAAAGACACCAGAAACAAAACATCCTTTCATATAAACACAGTATATAAAGCAATCTTCAGACGTATCACACGTTATAGCTAATCCTATGCTGCGTATAAAGAAGGATGCATTTTAATGCCAATATCTATTTTCTAAATCCAATGATCAGGCTTAGTTTACCCCAACTTATGATTTCCTATACCTACTCAAGAGTTAGAGAGACATGAAAAAATTGACATTTAAAAAAACCCAAAAAACCAAATACCTTTTCCTTCAGTACCATACCTCAAGAGAAAAAAGAACCAAAACAAACCACCACAAATAAACAAACCCAAGACCCACCCCTGCCAATCCTTCAGTATCTGCTCTTTGACCATTACTGTTTGGGGTGTTCTGTTACCTCAGTCATTGTCTGGAGGTAGTTCTACCATTACCATTCTTGACAACAGCATAAGGCAGATAAACAAGATTTGTTATGTTGGTGGCTGACTGCATTATATATCCTTAAAACTGACCAGATGCTATCACTCTTCACCTATGTGTGACACAGGGTTAGATATCATGTACCTCCCTTTGGGGATTGTCCCAGTTTTGGTAGGGATAGAGTTAATTTTATTGCTAGCCTGAGTACAGTGCAGTGGTTTGATTTAGAATGAGGACAGCATTGAACTACTTGACAACAACTAAAACACCAGTCAGGGGCTTTTCAGCTTCTCAAACTTCCCTGCTAAGAAAAAGGTGGGGCGTGACCAAGGAGCCAGGAGGGGACACAGCCAGGACAGGTGACCCAAAACTGGCTGCAGGGATGTTCCATACCGTATGATGTCATGCTCAGTATATAACTGGGGAGTGGGCTGGGTGGTGTTTTGGCTGGAGAGCTAGCTGAGCATCAGCTACAGCATGAGCAACTGTGCTGTGCATCACGTGTTTTGTGTATTTTTATCATTATTATCGTCTTCCTTTTCTGCCCAATTAACCTATCTTAATCTTAACCCACAGTTTTACCTGTTTCTTTTCAATTCTCTCATCCATCCCACACAGGGGGCTGGGGAAGGGGGGAATGTGCAGAAATGGCCGAACAGCTGTGGTGTCCTTTTAGCTGCTTGCCAGGTTAAACTGCAACAGGGATGCATGAAGATTACTAACACACAAACATTTTTGTGATATTTGTTTCAGGTTTGGGGTTCTTCCACAGCCTCTCTCCTGCCAAAAACTAGATAGGTACTGTAGAGAATGTAAAAAAAACAAAATAATGTCTCAAGGAAGCTGACATGGTGAATTTAATTCTGCATATTCACTGTGTGAGAAGTCAGAGTACTAGACAAGTGAGAACTGTAACTTTCATAGTTAAATATTTGCATTTCACATTGTCTAGCTTCTAAGCTGAGGAGTCAGGTTCTTAGTAGAAGTGATGCAGGTCCAAACTTCCTACTTATAGATCAAAGCAGGAGTGATATTTTGAACAAAGCAGTACCTTGAGAAGTATGATCCCAGGCGTCTCAGATTAGACAAATAAATTTAGTAGCTATTTTTGACCCTACTCTGGATTTCCTACTACTCATAAACCATGAGTTTTAATGTTTTCTGAAAAAAAATCCAGAAAAATATTTTAAAATGAGAATAATGATATTAGTACCATTTCACAAAATTATTGTTGATATGTCTATTAGAATTTGGATGTTTTAAGTGTGTAATCATAATGATTAAAAATTCAAAGATATATATGTTATTCTATTTAAACAGGATGTGAATAGTGTGCAGTAAAGCTCCTATAGAGAGGGAATGAAAAAGGGAACAATCCTTCTTGAATTACAAATTTTGGATGCAATATAGTTACAATGTATATACATAAGATTAAGTGACAACCAGAAAGAAAACCTCCACTAAAACATCTCCTAGCTCCTGAGAACTAAATATTCTGACCTTAGTAATACTGCCGTAACACTGCTTTTGTGTATGACATTATGTAATCTTGGTTTATTTATGACTTGCATGATGTCTACATGCACACATATATTCCCCAAACATATTCTCACATTATTATTGCAAAGTGCATGTTTTATTATTTGCCTTACACCTGGGATATTTAGGTTTGTGTGTCTGCCAGGTGCAAGATGAACTGCAGATTGTACCACCCTGTACTACCACAGCACTTAAAGTAAACTCACCGACTTTTATACTACATTACATGAAGAGGAGAGAGCAGAGCACTTCAGTGTAGCATCAATGCTCTTGTAGGGGCCGATGTTCATTAACATATATAATGTCAAATATTATAGATATGATTTTGAAAGGAGCCTCTAGGTGCTACTACAATACAAAAAATAAATCATTATTTTCCTCCTTTGTTGATATAGATAGGTCAGGGCCATTGATGCTTTATATGCAAAGCCCCAGTGAATTTAACATGAATATCAAATCAATTTCCCTCCTTTACTACTACTGCTAAAGAGAAGCACTGTTTTTTTATATCTTTCCCTTTAATGACAACATCAAAGAACTAAAGAAAACAAATTTTTCATTAGTAAGGCTGTGTCAAAAACCTTTCACTTCAAACAAGGCACCACACACAGAGCTGACAAGATGAGAGATCGAAACACTAATTAGCATCAATTTCTTCATTGAATTATAATTTCAAGAATGCGTTGTGACCCTCCAATATAAATACTGTTTTCCCTTCAAACATGTTTTTCATTGCTAAAATTGGTTCTTAGATTTATAAACACAAACTGCACAGTTGGAAAGCACGATTTTTACAGAGTAGCCCACGTTTCCACATTTATAAACAAAAGCTCTGAGCACTTTATTAATCATGGAATACACATTCAAGACCAGAATTGTTACAGAGTATGAAAGACAGTATCTCTATATCCCATTTCTATGGGAGAGAGAGAAACAACTATCTTCATATACGCTGAATGGGACATGGAAAAGTCATAGTCTTTGCTCTCTTAACTGTAAGTCCCACCTGATGAACACAAAAACATGCTGTGAACTCCAAGGAGGCTCTACAGCAATGGCAAAGCGGCCAGTTTGTCTGCAAGAGAAGCCGCTTATCACTATCACCCATTTGTCTCAGTGATCACACAGATGTAGAGGTTCACAAAAGCATTACAGGTTAATTCACATCTACCTCATGTAAATCTTTTTCTTTAATATTCATGTGTGAAGAACAGATTTCATGGATGAATGAACTTAAGAGGTGGCAGCTATGAATGCTTCTTTCTGTACAGCTTTACCACATGTGACGAGAAAGGAGATTTACACAGGGAGGTGAAAACTTGCCTAAAACAATTTCATGATAGGGGGCCATACACAGGCTGAGCACTGGAAGTCTCAATTTATAAGGATTATAAGCAGGTGTCTTGTGACTGAGATGCCAGAACATCAGAAAGGCACCCAGGGGACTAACTCACCTCTATCCTAATGAGGTTTCCTTGACAAAGGAGAAATACGATGATACAGGCAGTCTATATATAATTTATGAATTCTTGGCACCATTATAGTGTTGACATATAATTGCTTTAAGGAGGAGTGTGTGTCTGTGGGAAAGGGAACTGTAACATGCCTCTGAGGGAAGCAGGATCAGGTGAGGTGGTTAACTCCAACGTTGCTGCCTGACCCAGGAGCAGCCAATCTCAGTGAGCAGGCTGCCTGCATGGGCTGTGGGTTTGTGAAAGGTTTTGTGCGAAGGTGTGCTGACGTGATCAATGGAAAAGGAACCGAGCTCCTCACGAGCACAGCCACAATACAGAAAGTGAACAGCCTGCTTTCTGAGCAGGTGGAGTCCCATCCAAGCACAGGAGAAGTCAAAGTGTGAGAGTGAGTGGGTTTAAAACAGAAGGAGAAGGGTTCTCAGCTGCCTCAGAGTCCTTCACAATACGTGCTAAAGGGATTTATATTTGTTGCATTTCTTGTGCAAGTTAAAAAAATTTACACTCTAATCCTATGCAAAATGAGCAAATGCATATGTTATAGCCTACCAAGCACCTCTGAAACAAGGAATTGTAAATATGGAGCATTCACATGAGTAGAAGACAAGAGGAACAAATGAGTAAAGAATCCTGGCAATTCATAGGCCAAGAGAGGATTCAGTGCATGACAGTCCGGTAGGTAAACTCCAATACTATTGCATTGCTACAGGACTGATAATGCCTAAACTTTGGTGGTACGGCATGATGCCTTGGCCAGAAAACAATGACAGTTAGGGCAAAAACTCAAAGTCATGGTTATAATTAGCTTTCAAAGTACCTACAACCCATTTTCCTGCAAGAATATTGGGCCAACTTTCAGGTCTCAATATTTTCAGAAAAGGAAGAGTAACAAATACAGCATAACCAAAACCTAGGTTGCAAGGCCCTGTTTGATCTCCCCATCTGCTAAAGCGAGTATTTGAAGTTTAGAAATAATTCCTACTCTGCCTGCCTTACCAGTTATATGGTTATGTGCTTGCTGCTCAATGTCTTTTATTCACAGAAAGGCTGTTTTCTACCCTCCATGGTGTGCCTCATTTTTAAAACTAGTCACCTGCAAAATCAATTAGGACACTGTTTACCAGACCACACAAAAATGCTCAAATGATATGCAAAAGCACAGGTCTCTGATGAAAGAATTCTCTCAAATTAATCAATCAGGATTCTTTCTCTGCAATTTATTCTAACACACAATGCAGTGGTATATTGAAAGCCTACCTCAGTGCTTTGGTCAGATGAGCTTTAAGACATCTCTAGGGACACATCTGTAAACTTGTTTCAAAACATACAAGTGCTATTTTGCTGAGGGATGCCTCTGGTTGTGTCCTCTGGTTCATTAGGAGGCAATGAAAAATCCAAATAAAAATGTTTTGCACAATTTCAAGCACAAAGGAACAGATAATAAAATCAGATGGCATACCACCACAACTGTTTTAGAGGAACTGTCCTTCTGAATTTATGCCTAGAAAACTTGCAAGAAAACCTTCTCTTATAAAAATAAGATGTCAGAAGTATGAATGATCTTCATCCATTTAAATTGTTTTGCAAATGACAGTTGAACTTTATGTTGAATAGTCAAAACTATTGTAGCAAAATCAACCTCACTTTGAAAACACACTCAAAGACCCACTCTGCTCTTGTTTCTCAGGGAAGGAAAGAGGATACTAAAAAAAAAAAAGTCTCAGACATCTCTGTATATCTGAGGGTGGTTTTACTGTTGTGAATTGCCGAGACAAATAAACAGCTAAATACAGGGATTTATTCCATATAAATTTAAACACACACTATAGAGCTTCAGTGAAAGCTGAACATAAACCAGAGAACTTTTCTTTGAATCTGTTTATCTCAGAAATATCAAGTGAGAGTACTATAATTTAGTGAATGAGAATTCAGCGACCTATAGAAACATCCCTAATATGTCCTCATGGAGCAGTACCAGAGTTTGAGGAAGTTCATACTGAAAGCTTTGGATTACATTCACTCATAGTTTCCAGAGCTGTTTAATACCCCTCAGAGAGCATAAAGCCTAATATTCTAGCCCGGAAAGCCAAAACATCCAAGGAAGGTGGCTTTTCACTGCTACAAAGTGGTGTATTGTACCAACATACTGCTTTCCCTCTTCAGTGCAAATGGATAGTGAGAGACAGTAGAGAACTTAAATAGAGAACCAGATCAGGCTGTCAACAGCACAAAAATGAAGTTACATGTTGCTAGTTCTCAGTCCCAAGTATTATAGATGAAGAATACGGCTCAGCTACGCACAGATAATCCCAAACTCTTTATTCCCTCTGCAGGCATACAAAAATTAGGTAGAAATTTCTTAGAATTATTGCAGTTTTACTGATTCTGAAGATTGCTTTTGTGGTTCTATGAAGCCTATGTGGCCTGCTGTGTACAAACACTTGGAGTTATTTGTTGGTTTTGATGGGTGTGCTTTTTCAGTGTGAGTTGGGTTTTGGTGGGTTTTGTGTTGTGGTGGGGTTTTGTTTTGAATTTTTTTGTTATTTTTAAGTTAAGAAAATACAGCCAGCAACAGAACAGGACTCATTTGACTTAACCCAAAGGATGGTAAGTATAAGGGATGTATCAAGATCCTCCGCTTTCAGAGCTGCCAGTAAAAGTAAATGAATACTTTCTGCTGTATTTTGCTTTCATATGCTAATTTCAGATTCACAGTTGATATCATGTATTTCAAACTTAAATAAAGCATAAAAAGGTTAAAAAATGCAGACTGTGGTGAATAAAAGCCAGTGTATCCATCTAGTTAAGCTACATGAGATAATAAAAAAAATTGACATCAAAGAAACTACCTCGTTCAGGCCTTTCAAAATACTTGTCATTAAAAGATGGTTTGTTGAAACTTCAGACAGGCTAAATGTATGCCACATTTTGAGTGAAAGAATTACCTTTCCAGGGTTGCAATTACAACTGTACTTAGTTGTCATGGCAACCTGGCAACATATAGATGTTGTCAGATGAAGACATCAAGGGGCAGACAGTGATTTTCAAATCACCGCATGCCAAGTGTCATTTTTCATGGGTATATCTGCGCTCAGTTAGGGAAAAAAATATTTTAAAATGGAAAATTAGCATTTTAAAATAATGTTTGAATAGCATTTGGATTGCAATACCAATACCCTGTTTTGCTGATCTGTTTTAGTATTCTTAGATTAGGGTCTGCTTTTTCTTTTTTTCAGTTAACACGTTCCCAAAAATGCAGGCACAAGATGGGGAGTTGAAAAGCAAAGAGGTCAGGCTCAGCTACGAAGGTTACCATGTTTTGGTGATTGCTTATGTCTTGCTATTATCCTCCCTTTTTCTTCCCATTTTAATTGCCCTGCTATCTTGACTCGGGTATTTTCAGTCAGATGCTCTTTTTGACCTGTACCCAAATTCCTTTTATGATAGCCAAAGAAAAACAGATCTATACTAAAAGCCAGCGTTGAGTGCACCCCAACAAAGTGTAGTTCTGCAAATACTCCAGCTGTGACCTATTTGTAAAGGTTGAGGCAGAAACCAGACAACATTCAGTGCAAACACAGCTTTCAGTTCCCTCCAGTAGGTAGCTCATACTGTGGTGCTGTCATCTACACAGCTATTTTTGCTTCTGCCGAACAACGTGGCCTTGGTCTGCATTATATTAACGGTTCCAACAAAAGTCTTGAGTTGGAGCTCAGTTCAAATACACAAACTTCTGATAGCATGCCACCATACACATCAATGCCATGTCATGTTTGAGATGGGTGAAGCCTGAAGACAAACTTGTGCATCATTCCATGCAGAGTGCAAATATGTGTTTATGCTGTAGCAAGACAGAAGCACCATTCTAGCATCAAGTTCACCTGAACATCAAGTAGTGTCACAGCAAGCAAAAAACACCCAATACATTCTGAGTCTTCCCTGGACAAAGCTATTCTTTCAGAAGTGTAAACCTAACTGGAACAGATTATTCACCATTTACATGGCTGAGATGGTTTTGATCTGGTACTAAACCGCATCAAAAGCCCAGAAGAGCACCTTATCAATCCTCCCTTTACTAGAAAACTGCCTGGCTCACTGGAATATCCCCATGGTACTAAACCAGACACTCAAAATGGAGAGTGGAATCAAAAACTTGTTTAACTCATTAGTTATGTATAATTTGAAGTTACTACACTTACTGTATACAGATTTGTTTAGACAAATGCCAGCATAAGTTAGTTTTGGTTTGATTGATTTAATTTTTTTTAAATCAATTCAAAAGCATTATATTTTATTATTCCTAAGCACCTTCAGAAACCTAAATGATTTAGCAGAACATTTTCTTTTCTACATAGCAAGAGGCAGTAACTACAGTAAAGAGTTAAGTAACAAAAAGATGATAAAGAGTAAGTAAAATCAATAGAAGTACACATGGGGAAAAAATTCTTTGAATGGGAAATAGTCTAGTTAGTATTTGTAACAAAATCTTAGATTGTTCAAAGTATGTAAAAATTTTTCCATGCCGATTTAAATGGCAAGGTGACTGGTTTTGTGTGTTCAGATGTTCACTGTTAGAGCACTGAAGAAGGAACACAAAGAACTTAAGTGGTGATCCATGATATGTCTTTTCAGAATTAGGACTCAATATTTTTCTTGTCTATATTCCCTGAAAAATTGCTTCAGAAAAAAAACATGACACTTATTGTTAGATTCTAACACCTCCCAAGCTTGTAAAAAAACAGAAAAAAAAGCAGACTTTTCTTCTTCTGTGCAGAGACAAAGAGTCATCTTAGTTCAGCTTCTTTCAAGAGAAGGAAAAAAGTAATCAAAGAAAGTCCCAAGATCTCCAGCATCCCAGTAAAGTAAAGGACTTTTACTAGTGCTACTTCTATACTTGGCCTGCAGTGTTTCGCCTTCTATTAACAAATGCTGATCAAGTCTGGTGTACATCTAGTTTTTGAAATTTTTCTCCGAAACTCATCTTGATAAACCAATTTTTCCTCCACCCAAACATATGTGACCTGTCAGGTGCCTAACAAGTTCATCCCTAAAGAAGTAGGAGTCAGGTGTTACTAGATCACAGCGAATTAAGTTGTATCCATTTATTGCAGTATGAATCAGGTATCTTGCATTTGACTTAAAGCATGCTTTGAAAGTTTATATAGTATAGTGGAAATATATATACACACACACACTTTTGGACATGTCTATATATACAAAGAATCATAGAATCGCTAGAGTTGGAAGGTTTCCATATATATATAAATGAAAAAAAAAAAAGGGAAGTTGGTTT
>VXBZ01006465.1:292435-304368 GCA_013399135.1 Heliornis fulica
TGACCTCATTAAAATCTATAAATATGTAAAGGATGAGTGTCAGGAGGATGGAGCCACGCACTTATGGCCAGTGATAGGACAAGGGGCAATGGGTCCAATCTGGAGCATAGGAAGTTCCATCTGAATATACGGAAAATCTTTTTCACTGTGAGGGTAACAGAACACTGGAACAGGCTGCCCAGAGAGGTTGTGGAGTATCACAGAATGATTAGAGTTGGAAGGGACTCCCAGAGGTCAGCTAGTCCACCTCCCCTGCAAGAAGCAGGGAGGCCCCCAACTAG
Source organism: Heliornis fulica (assembly GCA_013399135.1). Classification (NCBI taxonomy): domain Eukaryota; kingdom Metazoa; phylum Chordata; class Aves; order Gruiformes; family Heliornithidae; genus Heliornis; species Heliornis fulica. The sequence goes on from VXBZ01006465.1 coordinate 292,717, forward strand.
ATCAGGTTGCTCAGGGCTTCATCCAACCTGGCCTTGAATGTCTCCAGGGATGGGGCACTCACCACCTCCCTTTGCAACCTGTTCCAGCGCTCCACCACTCTTATAGTAAAGAACTTTTTTCTAATATCCAATCTAAATCTACCTCCCTCTATTTTGAAGCCATTGCCCCTTGTCCTGTCACAACAGGCCCTACTGAAATGTATCCTTCTCTGGAGACATTCAAGACCAATCTGGACATATTCCTGTGTGACTTTATGTAGGTGATCCTGCTGTGTCAGGGAGACTAGATGATCTTTTAAGGTCCCTTTCAACTCCTGTGATTCTGTGATTTCAACCTGCAAGAGCTTGCAGAAAATTATAGAGCTCTTCATAAACAGGGAAGCAATTGAAATGGTAGAATTTGTTATGTCTTGCTCCTGAGATTGGGTCTTGGAAAAGATGCCAAATCTAATGCTATGCTCTCCCCCTTCTTCCTCTGTGCAAACATCATACTTACCTAGCTAAACACTTAAAAGTATTTAGTAAAACTTCTATGAAGTAATATTCAGGCGGAAATTAAATCGATACATATATAATTATCTATAAAGTTTTTTATTTATTTTGTTTTTAAACGTGATTGCCCCACTATCTTCATATATTGGAAACACCCACAACATCTTTTCTAAATATTGGCAGAAATCAAATACATTACCACATCAACAGGAGCTGCTAATAATTCAAGTCCCTAAGTCATATTTAAACTTCTCTTTCAAGGCAGAAAAGATGTTGGGATAAGCCAAACTCAACAGTCTAAAGTATAATCTGAGGAACAAAGTCAGTACAGAGAGAAACCACAACAGGTATGAGACTTAAGAGAGATTCTTACTAGGACCCTGGTACTTGGCAGAAGAGAGAACTGGTCTTTAACTCCAGGTGCAAGCAGCACACACTGCCATGAGTGGGAAGAACTAGCAAGGAAAAAAGTCATCTTTTTCCTCAATACACATTTACAAAATTAAGGTGATGAAATTCTATGAATACTTTTCCTGTCAGTATCTTTCTTCGGCTTTCTTTCCTGTTACAAGCCACGACATGGGCCTTGGAAAATATAGGGGTCTCTGGTGGGATTTACAATGACATCTTGGCATAGGAAGTTACAAATCATCTACATAGGACACAGAAGTACTTACAAGAAGCAGAGTAACTTACTAGGCAATCTCTCAATCCATTTGTCAAAGCACCTGTGGACTCATTTGAAGGCAGGTGAACTAATGAACCCCAGCAAAGCAGCCACCAAGAGAGCATTCTGTTTGACTAAAAGGATTTGTAGCCTTTCCTACCATCCCATCCCCCACCAACACATGCATCTTTAACTTACTGGCTCTTATCTCACTCTCTACTATAATAAATCAGAGACTGGGAAAGCTAGTAGAGAGCAGAGCAATAGGGTTGGATATCATGACCTTTGTGCATAGTAATTGAAAACCACAAAGTTCAGAGTGCAGAATGGACTTCTGGACACAGCGATGTTGGGAGCTTTGAAGCTTGAAATTATCCATTGTTATAATTCTGGGTTTACATAGCAGCACCATCATATTGTAAACTGGGGGCATGTTAAATAATTGTAGTTTACAGCATTTGTAGATAATTACAGAATTAAAAATACTAAGCAAATATACTATTATCTTGTTAATAAGACTCTCGCTCCACCTTCTCCTGAAGGAGCCAATATCTGCACGACCCATTGAGATCTATCAGTTGCATAGCGTACAGAGCTGCTACTGAGTCTCCAGAATCTAAATCGCTTCAGAGTGCAGCTGTGCCTTTTACAGAATACCAGAATGTCCAGGAGTTGGAAGGGATCTTGAAAGATCATCCAGTCCAACCCCCCTGCCTGAGCAGTATCACCCAGATTAGATCACACAGGAACATGTCCAGATTGGTCTTGAATGTCTCCAGAGAAGGAGATTCCACAGCCTCCCTGAGCAGCCTGTTCCAGCTTGGACCCATTGCCCCTTGTCCTATCACTGGCCATCCCTGAGAAGAGCCTGGATCCATCCTCCTGACACTCACCCTTTACATATTTATAGACATTAATGCAGTCATCCCTCAGACTCCTCCAAGCTGAAGAGACCCAGCTCCCTCAGCCTGTCCTCATAAATGTTTCCATACTAATGTTTCCAGTATTACACTGTGCTGACAGAAATAACACCGGCAAAATTAAAAAAAAATAAATCTAAGCTTAGTTAAGATAAAAATCTGCTACCACCTCACCTTTTCTGTCTTTGCTTAAGACTAACTACTGTACCTTTTCCCAGACACAGGTTACACCACTCAGCAGTAAAATACTCTTGACACTGCAATATCTGCAATGGCCTCTCTAAGTGTAACCACAGCATCAGTGGCTTTTGACTCTGGCCTAACTCACTAATATATTCCTTAAGATCCTTATTCTTCAACTCCAGATCAGTTAAGAAAAAGCAGCCAAACATAATTGTGTTGGCAACCTCAATTAGAGGCTCACAATCGCTTTGCTTGATACACCTTTCAGTATAAATATTTTATCAACATCTTTGTCTTTGGGAGAAGAGTTGACTGATTGCAACAAGACAACTTATCACTAAAATGCTGAATGGTTTCTGTTTTTTTCAGTAATAAGTTTCCTTCACTTGGAAAGACCCCATCTTTATAGACAAATGAAAAGCTCCTGGGAAAGGCTTCTGTCCTTCATGCTGTTCACCAGGAGGGTGCTGCATCTGGTATCTAGACATTTCTATATGAATGAGTACTAACCTCCAATTTCTAAAGTCTTTTTTTTTTAATTAAGATCCATTAACTTGCAAACACATTTACTGCAAAGTAATGTAAAGGCCAATAAATACACATAAACAAAAATATATTAGGAGCAGACATTTCAGAATTAGATTACTAAATGAAAATATTAAGAACCGTAACAGTTTAAATCTAAGGCCGTATCTCTTCAGGACAAACCAAAAAACATTTGATTTTTAAAAACTGCTATTAGCATTTCAGTGGAAATTAACATCCTACCTGCTATACCCTCTTTTTTTTTTTTAAACACATAACTTCTCAGGAACAGTTGGAGGATGCTGCCACATCACACAATATTGCCTAGTCTACCACCACCTAATTAAGAGCTTAATTAACACATCAATAGAGCAACATGCTAGCCTGTGTTAGAAACCCATTTACGCTATATTTGTCTGAAATTGTTGCAAATCAATGCTAGCATCACTAAAGTCAGCACTAAATTTCAAATTCTGTAAATTAAATAAAGAGATAGTGTTAGAGAAGGCTTACCAGCAAGGCTTATAGCCACCTGCAGAAGTAAGAATCATATCTAACCTGCAGACTGCAAGAATATTTCTCTTTGCCATTCTGCACCACAAAACACATACTTATACTATGGGTATCACACTTACACCCATATGATTGCTCTTCCTTAGCACCTTTGACAGAAATTACTTTCCTCCAGGGAAAACTCTTTTTCTCTTCATTCAACAAGTTCATCTCTCCCAAGTCCTTCTCCACACATTCCAGTTGTGTGTCTGTCTGTAAACCCATTCAGACATCCTTTCCATATGTACCCATGCTCTTATCAGTTGGGTCGAAAACTATGAACAAAGCTTTTTCAGATAGACTTAGAAACTGAAATACCTATGCCGTACAAGTAGAAGCCAGGAGAGGATTTTTCTTTGCTTCATTCAAATTCAGTGTTCCTCCCCCAAGATGAGGGCTCATTTCCTTTTTCCCCTCCCAAACAGTTCCAAAATCAAACTTTTTCTTGAATAATCCATCTCAAACAGTTTTCCCCAAGGATAGTTAAAACAACTTAGCTCAAATGTAGCAATTCGACACTACCAATGCCCTAGTTTTGCAAATTAATGTCCAAACATTATTTCTTAATTGTTTTTTTAACACCAAGTTATAGAAAACAAGTAACACCTTAAAAAGAAAAGTTTGGTTTAGAATTGGAATCAGAACTTCCCTCTTTATAGCCTACTCTCTTTATACCCTAATACCTACATTCAGGTCCTTCAGACTGAGGTTCAAAAATGTTTCCATTAAAACTTTAAACTTTTTTTTTAAATGAGAAAGTAAGTTACAGTGTATTATTCACATCAGCATTTTATTGTAAAGGCTTACTTGTACTTTTATTGCTGTGAAAAAAAAGTAGATTAAAAATGAGAAAATCTAAGTCTCCTGACTCAATTTTAATTTGAAGCACAACAAACCTTTTGATCTTAAAATCCTTGGCAGAACTATAGTTTCAGAACAAGGAAACCATCAGGAACAGAACTGTACAAATCCTCTACCCATCCTCTTCAGATGCATCTCTGAATTCACTTTTGACAGACAGAGCTAATTTTATTTCCCTGTGCTCTGCTTACGCTTAGCAGTATTTGTTACATATGAAGGCTACAGTACCACTGTAATGTAATTGAGGCCTCTGTCACAGGAGCCTCACATAACATACAGTTGTCTCCATATTACTATCTTAGCACCATTAGTTTTATGCTTCAAGACCAGGCTCCAAATTAGGCTCTACTTCCACACTTCCTATACTTTGTAGTTGCATTCAGTGTTGCTTGCTAAATCTTCTTAAGCCTTTTTGATTGCAAATGATTATACAATGTCATGCCAGCCTCACATGCAATGCCTGTAAAGCATAGCATGTCTATGTAAACCTTGTGAATGACAGGGAAGCCAGACAACTCCATAAAGAAAAAATAAAAACCAAACCAAAACTACTAAACCTGGGTGGGCTCAGTTCTGTTAGTACAAAACACAGAGAAAAAGAAAACAGCAGAACCCACAAAATCTTTTGAGGGTTAAAAAAAAAAAAAAAAGGAGAGAAGATCTAAGAAAAAATAATATGGTTTAAAAGACAGTATGGCATATAAACTGTACCCCAGCTGCAGCAGTTCGGCACACAGGTAAAGGGCAGGTGTCAAAACCCTGACATCAAAGTAGGAAAGGAAAACAGAAATCCTGTGTTTAGGAATGCCATTGATACAATCTCCCTATCATATTCTATATACAGTGTAAGACATGCCACACAAGTAAAAAAACTCCAAAAACAAACAAAAAAAAAACCACACAAAAAAAAAAGAAAAAACAAACAGCCACATGCAGTTGCCCAAATTGTTGTGGGACACACAGCAAGGAATCAAGCTACCTGTAATGTGCTATTTAAGAGAAGATGATCATTTTGGGACAGGAACCAGACTATGTTACTTCCTCAGACTTATGAGCCCAGTTCTGCCACACTTGTCTCCAGATTTTGTCAGCCTCTCCCACAATTTAAAAAGCTCTGGGAGAACCATCCATGGCTCCCGCTCTCTGTAAAGTACACAGACTGTGTCTGTAGTGGAACTGGTGATGACTTTGGGGAGATCTGATCAGGTATTTGAAACACAGGATAACAGTAGTTTTGAAGGAGCAGTTCTGTGCAGTGAGGAACAGGAAGAAACTAAAAAATGGTTTCAAATGCAGACGTTGAGGGTTCAGTTTACCAGACTTGCACTTCGGTCAGTTGCAAACATTTTGAAAAGAGGCAGAGCTGCTTTCTTCTATTTTATTCTCATTAATACAGACACAGATTTCTACCTGTAATGATAACCATATGACCTATAATAAAAATAGAAGAAGCCAGAGTTCAAACACAAAAGCCTAACAAATACAGTGGAGATGTGGCTGAACAGGCAACTCATTTTAACAGACTGCATTGACTGGAACCTAGAGACCACAGCAGGGGGGAAATAAGCAAGCAGGCATCAGAAAAGCCCACATCTCTATTTTCCAGCTACAGAAGCAGCCTTAGCAGCAGTTCAGAGGAAAACTGGGCAGTACAACCTGCAGCAGCCACACGCTACAGTCACCCAAGTAGATGGCACAAGGCTGCTCTCCAGATTTAGATCGGTGCACAAGTATTGACAGGGTTTAAGAAGAAGCAGATATCCAAGGAGCTGAGGATCTGTCATGATGGTCATGCTTTGAGGGAGGCAGATGCAAAGGGCAGGACAAGTGGCAGATCACTGAAGGGCAGCTCTGCTGGTGCTTTTGCAGTACATGAGGCAGCATGTCCTATGCCCTTCCAAAAGCAAGCCTCCCTTCCTTGAGCCAACTGCCACAAGTCAGGAGCCTGATACTTAAAATGCCAGCCAGAACAGAAATATATCTTTGACTTCAGTATTATTTGTCTTTAGTTAACTCAAACACCCCCTGACACCCAGGAGAAGACATACTGGAATGCTGAAAGACTGTCTTCTAATGCACTGACAGTTAAGTGAGGATATTTCTATTCAACTTTGCATGTACAGCAACTGACAAACCACAAGAAACCTCTTTTTTTGTGTGTGTTAGATTTCACCTGGCCCTTGTTAAGCTACCAAACATTTGATACATGCATATAGACTTCCAGAAATTCCTCCAGAGTGGGTGCAGGCGGTGCTGTGCCATTGATCTGCTGTCTGCAGGCTAGAGTTACCTAGCCATAGGTGGGATGGACTATAGCACCCCTAAAATTTAATATTCTAAATGGTCCTAAAGTGAAACATGAAATAACTCTCAGGATTAGTTCTAACATATTTGAGAAACTGTGGAAATCTAATAAAAAACTAATAAACTTCAACCAGACTTTGGAGTGGAAAAAAACCCTGGCACTTCCACTTAATTTATTTTGGTATTACAAATTTTGCTGTTTCAAGTTCTCTTCCTCTTAACTTACCTTACCCCAAAGGAAGCAGTGATGGGAACAAAGTGGCCTGCTGCTGTATGACCTACTACTTGCCTTTAGAGATAAAGAATAGCTGATAGGAAAGCTAATGTGATACAGTTAAATGAACATCTCCATCAGGCACATATGTGTCAGCAGACATTCAATACCAGAGGTACTATGATAGCCACATAGGAGGCAAAGTAATACCAACATCATTCCACTTCAACAGCCTTCTGCTGTTGAAGTGGAAGAAGATGCAGAAAAGCAAAAGAGACACACCACCATCTCAAAGTATGTGGAAATCCGGATCCTGCTACTGCGGCCACTACCCCATCCTAAGAAATCATCCATATGGTTTTTAGGCTCTACTGCTGTTTCCAGTGACAGTTCTGTACTGTGTAACAGATCCTCAGGTTGTCTTGGGGATTACCAGAGCATCAAATACCTGGGGCATTCTAAAGCACATGGGGAAAAAAAAATAAAAAAATAAAATAAAAAGATAGTTGCCTGCAACAAACTCACATCTTTACAATTACAGCTGGTACGTTCTTTTAAGAAGTATTTGCAGTAGCATTAGGATGTCCCACTTCTTGCACAAATATACATTCATCACACTTAAAGGAAATGTCATCATATTGATGACAGATGAATCTTTTTCTAAATAGTAATATTTTTGCACACATTCCAGTGGTTTTCTGAATGTGTAATGCATTTCCCTGTGAGAAGTGTAAATAAATATCTGACAGAGAATATTAAGTCAGCTATCACTTCAATTTGCAGGAGTAAAACATACCAAAGATCATTTTGCTAGATTTTGAGTGTAGTATAAATATAGCTTCATTTTCCATTATATATATTTGCTGAGAAAATACATTTAATGCAGGTGAGCTTCATTATCAGCTTTCTGGTGGTGTCTATTAGCAGCAATGATGTAGTTGCCTAAATGCCAACACCTTTGACTCAAAAGAAACTATGGTTTTACGCTCATTATGTAATGTATACCTTACTGCAAAATGCTGTGATGTTTTTATGGTACTCTTCTAAAAAAATTATCCTAGAAAGGAATAAGAAATGTTTAAGAATTTTATGATACTTACAACATGGAATAGGAAAAATCTCAGCTAACAGGCATTTTCTGTCCTTGATTAGCTGGACAGAAGACAGGCTGAAAGGATACACATTTTACACAACTCAAAATATAAACAGATACAGATTCTTTCTAGCTGTTGGTCCATTTCTGTTTGTCAGACTGTTTCCCTCAAGAGTAAAGTTTATAAACTCCAATAAAGTAAAATGATGTAATATTCATTAGCATTACATGCTTTCTAGTCTCTTCAGTTCATTCTATCACTGTTCACCAATACAATTCATTTGTTCACAGGCAGTGTGGAAAGGGCTCTGAACAGTCAGAAGTCCTATGCAGGCTGCTAAGGCTAGAATTATGACTTTGATACCTTGTCAAATCACATCCTCTATATAATTAGACAGGACATACATTTTACTTATACTACATTCTTAATGGTCTTCAGATTACTTTAAGAATGCATTGCTTACTACCCTTCAAAAAGATATTTGATTTCAGATTACTTCTCTATCTCTACATACTTTCACAATATTACAAACATAGATCTATTCTCCATCAATAATTAAGGCTTGAAAAAAATGTTTGTCAGAAAAAGAAAGTGCTGGCAATCTTGTACTTTTGAGTCCTACAAGTATACAAGTTTTCCCAGTTTCCTTTAAGTACATTCCTGTGGCAGGCAAAAACTAGTTCAATAGTTAGGTATCAACCACATCCTGCAAACGCAGTCACAAGAAGCTTTTTTGGGACTGAAATTTTTTTTAGGATTTAAATCAGAAGGAGCAGCACAGTTTCAAGAAAGCTTTCTCTAAGTCATGACCAAACAACAGATAAATTTCTACCTGAAAGAGTGTATAGGCTGTACCTACACTGTCACTGTCTCCATCAGAATGAGTGTAGTTAGAGATGTCTTGTGTAACTCAAAGAATGCTGACTGAAAAGTCAGATTTCAGCTTTGTCTTCAAGACAAATTGACTTGCAACTTTAGTTCTGTCAGGAGAAGGAATTATAGAGTATATTTAATTTACATAGAATTATATTGCTATTATTCAAGAATTATGTAAACAATGTAAAGCACTGAACCACTCTGAAATTTCAGATCTCAAAGACTAGCAACAGATACGGCTTCAAAGTTACCACTCAAAACTAGTGCCATTAAAGGACACTAAACATCACTAAGTTTGTTCCTTTGTACAGCTTGAGCAATATTTTTTCATTCAAATAATTTACTACTTCCATATAAAGTAATCATATCTTGCCAAAAAATAAACTCAAGAGAAGTAGATACACAAACATCTCTGATGCAGATCAATAAAGCAGGATATAAAACAATAGAAAACACACAGTAAAAACAGAGCAAGTAGTAATTTGCAGTTTAACACCTTCAGGTGCTTCATACCACATGAAAAAATTCTCTTAGCCACTGTTGCCTTAACTTAAATAACCTGCAAGCAACCAACCTGTAAATACACTTTAAAGCTCCCTTATCCACTTTCTACATGTAAAAGTGTGCAGATGGCTATCAAGGAAAAGAAGCTGAGTGCAAACTGGTCATAGATACTTGTGAAGTCACTTCCACAAACTTTAGTCAAGTTCTCTATACTCAAACCCACAGAAGTTGGTCACAAATAGCCAAGAATCTGGGCATTAACAAGTTACCAACATGTTTTTTATTTGTAGGTAATGCCAATTAGCAGGTGCAGCAGATGATCAGGGAAGTCACTTCTGAGCTCAAACATCCTCATTGCCAGCTGTGTTCACCAAGTGCTGGTAAAGAAGTCCACCTTACCAGCCCAGGCACCTTTAGAGAGCCCAGAACTTGCCAGGCATGGGGAATGTCCCAAAGCATCCTTCTCCCAAGCCATGAGCAGAGAGAGGCTCTTCTAGAGGGCAGTCTTGGGGAGAAGAAGCCTAGGGACAACTACTCAAGACAACTGAAGTGGTAGCTCGCTTTCTGAGCTTTGGACAGTCTTCAGCTAAGAGAGTTTTGTTAGATTTAAAAACCAAACATAAGCCTGTATGCATCAGTTCAGTCTCAATCATGTTATGATAAAAAACCCAATACCTACACAATTTTCATCACTGGTGAAACAGAAAAACACATGTGCTCACCCACTACTACTGGTAGGTAGATTAGGTGAATTTAGTTTAGCTGAGTTTAGTCACTGGGGACAGATAAAAACATTGTTAGGAGAAAGGGGGACATAGGTGAAAACTATTGTTCCTGGGAGTGATGCTTCGGCTTACAGGTGAGCTGCCAAGAGGTTTGACAGAGGCTTCCCTCATTCACGAGGCTCACAGCTGTGCTCCCCTTACAAGTGGCTTCTCTCACACCAGTGAGTTTGTAGAATTATTTCTAGATCACTCTCAAGCTCTTCAACCAGGAAACTGGATGAAGACTAGGAATGATGAGCTGGCCTTTCACCTCCTGCATTTCATCCCTATGTAGAAGCAACAGAAGCTGAATTGTTAGCAGCTGTTTGCCTCCATTTGATCTGATTAATACCCAACACTGCACTGAAGTAAATAGTATTTCAAGATAGTAAAACATTCCTGCAACTTTCCAAGTCTGAGACCCTGAGCCCCTAAAAAACGAAAAAGAAAATCCTCTCTTCAATCTTCCAAACTATTACTCTGCAACAGAAATTACAGGCCACATAAGTAGAGGCAGACTTGGAAGATCTGTTCCTTGCTTTTCAGTAAGCTGCAAGCTGAACCAAAGATGCACAAGTTTGTAAGTAAACAAGTTGACAGAGAAAAGGTCAGATCACTAAAGAATAAAGCTGCTGAGATTTTTCCTTGTCATTGAGATTCAGCAGAGAGCTTTATGTCTTGGGAATGAAGGAATGTATAATCAGACATGGGAAACTGCCAAGAAGAAAGTCAAGAGGAAAGTCAAGAGGAAGGAAGGAAAGAAAAAAAAAAAGGTTACTTTTTTTTTGCTGTTTTATTATTTTTAGTTTAAGTGGAACAATTAATTCTGTCACAACATAACATCTATAAAGGAGATTGGTCAAAGGCAGTTCACATTTTTTTGGCTAATGTTTTGGTTTCTATGTTCCATTTTTGTTTTGTATTTGTTATTTATTCCAAAGATAATTATTAAAATCCAATCCTCAGCATGAAAATAAGTGTTTATTCAGTATCAAGAACTTCTTCATCTTGAAATAAAGAAATAGGCAGAATTCTTCAAGACTTATTTTTCCAATGTCTCAAACCCTAATATTTTACCTACAAAGGTAAAAAGGTTACCTGAGGTAAGCACCATTAAACAGGCAAAGGCACACCCCATTATCCTGTTTATGTTATGTTGGGTTTGTATTATATACATATATAAAAATAAATCTATCAACACTTCTAGATTGCTTTAGGAATTACAGACAGGAATATTCTTCCTTGTTTCCAGAGCTTTCTGGAGCCTACCCACAGAAGAGGGTCTGGGGAGGGGAGAGGAAGCACCAGGAGACCAGGGCTGCCTTGTTCGTGAGCAACGTTCAGGTCCTCCAATCCTTTAACATCTCTGCTTCCTACAGCAGCATTGATGGCCACCTATGCACTTTTTCACATCACTTCATGTACTTAAGGACCAGTAACTCATCATCAAGATGGACACTGACAGGTTAGAGGCAGTACACTGTTACAGAGAACCACAGCTCCATCTAATTTCTGTTGGTCCGTGGGAGGTTCTGCACCAACAGGCAAAACAAATTCTTTACAGTGAGGGTGTTGGAGCACTGGAACAGGCTGCCCAGGGGGGTTGTGGAGTCTCCTCTGGAGATATTCAAGATGCATCTGGACACCTACCTGTGTGACCTGCTCTAGGGAACCTGCTTCGGGGTGTGTGTGTGTG
>VXBZ01006465.1:304387-362919 GCA_013399135.1 Heliornis fulica
GGGGGGGTTGGACTCAAGGAGCTCTCAAGGTCTCTTCAAACCCCTACAATTCTGTGATAGTTTTGAAAAGCAGATAAGGCAGGTGGGTAACAACCATACAAGTTACAAAGCAAAACAATAAGAATAATTTAGTTTTCTGACATATACACTACAGGTTAAAAATGATAATTTCTTTGAAGAAAGACAGCACACAGGTGGCGGTGTTTCTTTCAATGTAGGTGTTTGGATAAATGGTCATTTCCAGCAACTAACCCAGAAATGTTCTATTTTTCAATTAGACAAGAATCTCATTTGCGCATTCTCAAAGACAACAGGGTATTCTGCTTCCTGCGGCTCTTAAATGGTGCAAATTTAACCTTATTTGTCCCTGCAAAAATATTTCATTTGCATTTTCAAACAAGTTGTTAGAGCTTCCCTACAACAGAATAAGGTAAAAATGTGTCAGACACAAGAGAAGAGACGATTGCAGTCTCCAGTTCTGCACTAAATTTAATTTCCTGCAACAGCAGCAGAAGTGTATTGGGATGGAGAGGTTGCAACAATTTAGAGTTTAATGGAAAGAAAAATCTATCCAGTATCTATGCTTTGCTTATAAATAAATTCATGGTAATGTTTGTACTTTATACTGAAAAGTCAGAATTTCATATGCAATAGCTTCCTATATTAAAAAAAAAAAAGATCTGCCTACATTACCCAAGTAATATTTTCAGATCACATACCTCAAGGTTTCCCTCCTCTAGGTAGTACATTCAAAATACACATGGCAGAAGGATGAATCGACAGAAAGTTCCCTTGCCTAGCCCTTGCTGAGACATGGGAAAAAAAAACCACAAAACCCCACAACTTTCCTGGGGAGCTCCAGAAACTGTTTGAATTTACCATGTTCCATCATTAAATATGTCCTTGTATTCTAAAGATCACATGAATCAGAGACCTGGAGCTATGCAAGAATTTCTCCTCTTTTAATCTCATTAGCATTGCCTTCCCCATCTCTCAGAGGTGCTACCCTAGTTCTCTCAGGTATGCAGCAACTCTTTCTTGCAGTACTCTACTTTGAATGGAAGCATTAGCAGCAGAGGTTATTCATTGCATTATAAAATACATGGCTATGTCACATGTAAATATGTTGTTTGATCATCCCATTATGCAGAATTGTTGGGTAAATGGGAGGAAAGAGGGTGGCATTATCTCTGATTTGTCATCTATATGTTGAAAGAGCCCCATGACTAAGACCCAACAGGTTTTTGTTCTGCTGAACTGGGACCTATTTAAAACAAAACAATACATTTAAAATTATTTCCTAGTGGAATCGATTAGAGAAATAAATTAATGACTGCTATTAAATAAAACATTTTGGCAGTGAATATTATGGTAACTTGATTTGCATAATTTAACAGTTGCAGGGACTTCGGGAAATAACAATGTAAATGAGCACTAAAAGTGTGCGGTAATGAAAGAGCAGATTTAACCACGCATTAGACTCTCCCCCATGATTTTATTTTAAGCCTATCTTTTCTGTTCCTAATTGCATTTGTAAATAAAGGTTAAAACAATTTGTTCTAAATCACACCACCAGAACAGAATGATAGTAGAGGTTTTGACAAGTATAATTTCCCATCTTTTTCATAAGGGAAAAATGAAGTTCTGAATATAGAAAAAAAAAGAGATCACAGCTGGCAAAAATATTTAAAAAGAAGTCATTACTAACAAACTATAAAATAGTATTTTTTCTTTCCTGTAAGGCAAATGATAAAGAAAACAGATATTTCATATAACTAGGAAAGCAGTAATTCAAATAATAACCACAAAATCACAAGTTTTGCACTTAAATATTTCATAAATCTATGGGATTTTGAGTTATTTCAGTTGCAGTTTATCAATTACACTGTGTTTCCCCACAAAAAAAACCCAAACCAAAACAAAAAAACCTAAACAGTAAAACACACAGATCAATACCTGTGTGGAAATCCACAATATCATTGTTAACTTGTGCATGTTCACAGCAACTAAATACACTGGTGTTATTCTGTTCCATAAACAACACTGATTCTGTTTTTAAACATCCGATTTTGTTACAAAGCACCAGGCAGTTTGGCTTTCTGTTTGGCCTCACTAGCTGATGGAAAAAAAGCACAAAAGTATATCAAGATATTTTCAAAGCTTTATAAAATGTTTAAGGTTAGCAGCTGCCCCATTTACACGTAAAGGAGCAGATGCTTAGGTTCAACATCCTGCTTTTACTGGCATAAAAGTAGGGCAGGCAAACATCAAGCTAAGAGCTCTCAACAGGACCTCAGTCCAAGTGGAGACAGGGATCCAATTTAACAGGACAACGTGTCACCCTTAACTCACTGCACACTGGGCTTGGGCAGGGGACATTGAGCAAGCCAAGCCAAACAAGCTATCTGAAACTGCACGGCGTAGAAGCTCACTATTACCACTACTCAGTGCCTCTACTCCCTCCAGCAGAAAGCCTGCTATGAAGGATTGCATGCATCTTCTAGAATAGTACCAACTATTTCCCCAGAAATTTACCCTTCGCTTCCAAAATTAAAAAAAAAAAAAAAAAAAAAACCAAAACGAAAAAACCCCGGCTGCTACAAGGTTATTATGATGCCTTTTGAATTAAATTTAATAAACGGGAAAGTACAACGATAAGCTTCCCACCAAAATCCCTCCAGATCGGACTTCTGTATTAATGCAAGTAATGAGCTTTTTGCTTTATGGAACACAATTCAGACTAATCCTATCAAAAACATGGTAAGGTAAAGGTGAGGTCATGGACTACAAGAAATCACAACCCAATTCAAAAAGCCTGGGTAAAAAAAATCAGAGAATTACTGTAGTTCTGATCATCAAAACAACAAATTGGAAAGTATAGTCTAGCTAGATGGATATTATAAACCTGTTCCGTTACACACACATGCATATCTATATTTACATACATATTGTTTCAAAACTTTTAAGGTAATTGTTTTACTGGTTTAGTTCATTGAGAGACACTGGCTCTCGGTGGAGGCTCAGGCTTCTTTGACAGAAAACCACTCTGCTGTGGAAATAAGGCTGCTTAGGAAAATCTCTACAGTACAGTCATTACAAGCAAAGTTAGATGTTACTTAACAAATTAATGCAGTGGAGTAAATTTATTAGAAGCAATCTGTCATTGCAAATTTCACATCTGTTCCAAAGGCAAGAGATGGTGGTGTATGGGGTGTTTTTTGCACTTTTTCTGTCAGAAGACAGAGATCTTGCTTTCTTGTTCATGAAAAATTTGAAATGCAATAATTTATCCTTTATGATAAAAGCTCAAAAAAGCACTTTGTTAAATAAAGTGTTAATAAGTATTAATAAACATACAGCGTAGCACAAATGTTTAATATCTTGATAAACGTGGCTAATGAAAAAGCAAAAAAACCCACCACACTACCACAAGAAAACCCTGATACTCCCCACCCCTAAAAGGTCATCAATTCAGGATTATTTCTGAAAGGAATGTTATCCATTAGCGAGACCTTCTGATAGTGTTCATACACCTCAGAATACATGCACTCCAGACATACCTCAACATCAGTGTGTCCTTTGAGCAGCAGCAAGCACTACAAATGCTGCTCTTGGCATTTTAATGTCTTTACTGTAGCCTTTGACTTAGCTACTAACGCAAAAACACAAGCAACGTGGTAACAGAAGCTGTGATCTAAAGTTTTTTTAAAAAATAAAGTTATTTGATTTCAGAAAATAAAACTTGATTGGTAAGAACATTACAAGTGATTGAATACAGAAAAATGATACTAGAAAGTTTAGACCTTAAAATAATGACAACCATGAAAGCCTGCAAAGTTAAACTAATTAATGTGTGTAAAAGGATTCAAGACTTATTTTTCCTACAATACAATTTTATTAAGGTTTCTCTACAGAAATTTGAAAGTGGCCTGAACTGCAAAATAAATTGAGGTTTGCATTAATCCAAAATTCAGTTCTTCACATTTTAAGGATTGCTGAAGTACAATGCAAACTAAGAATACCTATCGCTTCTAGGAAAAAAAATGCTTTATCTAGAACTCCATGGAGTACAAATGAGGATTACTAAGGTAAGAAATACTAAGAAAAAGAAGACTGACAAATTGTTAACTGCAGCTTTTACAGTGAAAAACTTCAGGTGTTGAGAACCAGCACCTTCAAACCAAAAGCAAAAGACAGGTATGTCAACAAAGCATTAACTTTTCAGATGTGGGTGCCACTGTCGAGCTATTGGACTGTATATGGTAATGAAAAGCCACAGCACGGGTTTGCCCTGACATTGGGGTGATTTGCTCTGTCCAACCTCCTTTTAGGTAGCTCTTCAAACAACATCTGGATTTGTGTGCTTCTGCCATTCTTCAAGTGTTCAAAGCACAAGTGTGAAAGAGCCTATGCAAGCACAAAATGTGACCTTCTTCACCTTCCCATTTTTCTGTTTTCTGATCTTTCTAGTCCTGGTTCTTTAATAGAAAGAAAAACTATAACAGGGTTGGAAACAGCATGGGGCATGGACCTCAATGTAGTATCTAAAGTAAAATCTGCTGTACATTTAGTACATTTCAAGAAAAAGTTACTTGTCTCCCAGGGTTTCATCTTTAGGTCTTTTTACCCAACAAGGAGGAAAAACTTGAAAGCTGAAAAATAATATGTCACTAGGCTTGACACCAATATAGCTATGTGCCCAAGCACACAGTTTTCTTCACACATAGACCACCAGCAGCTCATCAGCAGATGATTTGTGTATAATGTTGCACATGCACACACAGCTTCCTTCCCCTATTGTGATACGTATCACTGGTAGACTAGTTTCTGGTTTATCTAACCACACAGCTAACAACTGAAGCTACAGGGATAATTTCTACAAGTTTGTTTACTCAACTTTGGCATGAAGTGTTCTTCCATTTGGATGTTTTTCTTCCTGGAGTTTCCAGTTTTCTAATCTGCATCATTATGCAATAAATATTTGTGTTGGAAAGGGTTGGTTTTGGGGTTTGGTTTTTTTTTTTGTTTGTTTGTGGTTTTTTTTTTTAAGATATTCAGAATTTTCCTACCTGTCTTTTTGAACAAGAAAATTAAAACTCATTCTTGTGAAACCTCAAAAAAAAGAAGTTTTAGCACACATCTAGTGAACAAAGTAGGTGAGGGGAAAAGACATTTGAAACAAGCAGTTTTTAATCCTAATGTCAAAATTTTTTAAACAAATATAAAACTTCTTTACCAGTTCACTGAATCCTATGAAAAATAATTTAAATACAGCCTAAGACTTATATGTTATCAAAAGATTTTGTTTGGGTTTCTTCCTTGGTTTTCTTTTTTTCCCTAAATTTTGCTTTAATCACTAGAAAAACTTTGAAGCATTGGACAACATTTTATAATAAAATATATCTAAATTATATATGTACATAATCAGATGTATTGTAATTTTGCTGTAGTAGCTTGTCCTTCACCCCAGTATTAACACTGGGGTTACAATAATCCATAGCCTTAGAAAATATATATAGACACACAGTTTTAATCTAGGTATAGCATTCAGTTTAATTATGTTTCCTTTAATCAAACAAAAAAAATCCCAACAAATCCAAACAACCCAACCAAACAACCAGAAAACAAAACAAAAAAACCAAACCAACCCACAACTGGATATCCTGCAGCTAGTTTATAAATGCCATGAGTAAGACACAAGATTTACAAGTAAAGCTTAAACTATACAATTACTTTTTTTCCACAGAGAATATCCACAGCAGTCTAGATAGATTGTGCCAAGCCTTTTTGTGATCATACTGAAGCAGGACACATTACAGCTTTATCACTTTCATATTTAGAAGCCAATTACTTAAAAATTAAGATAACTATCACAATTGATTTTTTTAATAAAGCAACACAAAGTAACCACGATAAGAATTTATCAACCTTATTGTTAACAGAGCTGTACTTTTCTGTTACAGTGCAGAAACAGCATGTGTCTAAAAAAACCCTAAAAAGGTAATTTTAATGAAGTGAAGTGGTACTCTATACTACCATGCCTTTCTCCACCTGCATCCAGAAATACCATCAATATAAATAATGCTGTTGGCAAAGGCTGAGCATGCTAAATATGATTAAAATACTACCATGACACCTAATGCAGTCTTTAATCCAGCATATAAATGAAAAACACATAAGATAAAGATAGACATTTGCAGAACACCTAAATCCTTCCAATAGAAACAAACAAACAAAAAAAAATCAAGTAGGGTCATAAAGCTCAGAACTTGCACATCATAGACCAAAAATTCTACTCTTACCACCTAAAAAAACCCGAGTTTCTAGAGCTAGCCTGCCCTTCCCTTTCACCTAGCTATAGCATATCAGAAACAGCACACAAAAGCAAGTAAAAGCAGTTATTTGCACTCCAAAAGAACCCACAGCCAGGTGTTCTTTTTTTTTTTCTCCTGTCACACACATGCAGTTCATAAAGTAACATGCAATTAAAAAATAAAATAAACCACAGAGCAGTAAGTTCAGGCCACTAACGATCAAAACTGTGCCACTACAAAGCAGTGTGAAATACCGCTAAAGGCAGGGAGTAAAACATTTATTACTGTCACAGAACACGGGAAATTTGGAGGACAAGTAGCCAGAACAGAAAGCTGAGTAAACCAAATCATCTAACTAGCTTCTATACTGTAAGACCAAACACAGCATAGCAATCTAATGCTAAACCACAGTTATGTGAATAAAAATAAGTTAAAATACCTGCAAACTGCACAGCTGAGCAGATCTGCAGAAACCAAATAATCTTAAGTATTCAAAAACCCCAACTACTTAGCAAGAGAAGCAGTGGGCATATATATGTATATGCTGCCTCCTAGACCATTCACGGCCACTTGTGAAGCCCACTTAGGGTGTTGACCCAGGTGATCCCTCTATTAGTGTGATGGAGAACACTTACCACAACAATTACACACGTCCCTAAGTCATGAAGAGAAAGCTTCCACTTACCTAAAACGAAGAAAGGAGATTAAAATTACTTTTTAGGAAATCTCTGTTACAGTTCTGATACTTAGGGGAGGGAAAGAAGTTTTACTTCAGCACATACATTTAAGCAATACACATCATCATCATCATCATCATCATCATCATCATCATCATCATCAATATACCTCTTATCCAAAATAGTGCAGAAATCCAGAAAACTGAGAAAATATGTATAATTTAGTGTGACGGGGAGAATTGAGGTGGTGGTACAACCCGCATCCAGCAGGGATGAACCGAACGTCTGCTCTGGGTGCTTCCCTGACTGGGGGGGCAGCCTCCCAGCCCACCTGCCTGCTCCCTGCCAAGGTCTGCATCCAAGCCGGGAGCATCAGCCAAAGGGCCACTCAGCCAAGCGCCCCCCCCAGGGCAGTGCCAAGCCGTCTGAATGCTTGGATAGATTTCAATAGCCTTTAGTGAAAACTAAACTCACACATTGTTATAAACCCAACAACCATACCATTTGGCATGGCGTTTAACCCAGTCCGCTAAAACAGTTCTTCATAAATGGAATGGAGTTAGATCAGAAGTCCTTCATAATTTATTAGCTTTGTAAGCAACAGTTGTGATGCTAAATATTAATTTAGTGAAATCTGAAATGAGGTAATGTCTGAAAGTTACTGGAACATTGGATTTTAAAAAAATAGGACACATTGTCTCCACTGTAAATGTGCATACAGACATTCAAAACCTTTCTAATTACCAGCATTTATTATCGAAAAGAGGTAGTTTGAGAATACACCTCTGTTCAGCCACATGAAATGCTTAGTGGTAAGGACACTTAAAAGAGCAGCTAGGAGGAGAGAAAAAGGAAGAGATCAAAGCCACTCATTTACAACTGATATCACCTCTGAACTGTACTGCTCCTTTCCTAAATGTGCCATAGGAGGTGTTTGAGTCATTTAAAACATGATGATGTGCACTGAAATAAGGAACTCTGAAAGTCTGTTAAGAAGAAACAAAGGATGTCCTGCAGAGTACAGTTGACTATATAATAAACCTCTAGTTATCAGAAAATTTTGAATAGTTTGTATGCGGTTGTGTGCCTGGTTTTTGTTTGTTGTTTTTTTTTTTTAAAAAAAAACAACAAACAAAACAAACAAAAAAACAACTAGAACGTTCCTGTTATTTTGGAGGCATAGAAGCCATCTAATTAGCACAAGGCTGTGTCACGAAACAATGTTGCAGAGTCCCTTAAAACTACAGAGCAAAATGGATGGTGTTCCTCCCCCTGGTCCAGAGGGACTGAACTCCCCCTCAAAGGCCCCTTGAGAGACCGGGGCAATCACTCAGCAGCCCCACAGCAGACTGCTGCCCAACTGGGATCTCCTGGCTGGACATGTGAGTGCAGATCAATGCTGGCACTCCATAGATGTTTTCTACCCATACCCAGCATTCAGCAGATTTCATCTGTTACCTGCCTCCTTTATGCCAAAGGAGAGAGGAGAGGATGGGAGGGGGGAGTGATATAACAGAACAAAACCCTATTGTCAATCTATGTAAAGATCTTTGCTAACTCTCATTATTTAATGAAACTTGCAACATCTCTAACGAAACTAAGACTTTTTGAGAATTGCATTTTCCTTCAAGCTTTCACTTAATGATTGCATATTACTCATAGCTAAGACTGGTTTTCTGTGTCCTGTCACCCAGGCACTCTGTGGGGAAGGGCTCAAATTGGGCCCTAAACAAATGTTCATATTTGGACAAGAAAATTCATATTCATGATACATTTTATGAACCAGGATTGGTGACACTGAGTACAGGTCAGATACTGTCTCTAAACCACTCTTATTATTACTACTATTTTACCACTACAGAATAATTAGAAACACAGAAAACAGTTAACTTCTAAAAATGTGACAAGTGTGACCCACCAGCTGAGGAAGGTGATTCTGTCCCTCTGCTGTTCATGAGGCCACACCTGGAGTTCTGCATCCAGCTCTGCTGTCCCCAGTACAAGGCAGACATGGAGCTATTGGGACGAGTCCAGAGGAAGGTCAAATGGATAAGAGGGCTGGAACACCTCTTCTATGAAGGCAGGCTGGATGGGGCTTTGGGCAACCTGGTCTAGTGGAGGGTGTCCCTGCCCATGGTGGAGGATTGGGACTAGAGATCATCCTATTCATGATTCTATTAGTTTAAAAAAACCACCAGCCAAATCCAGCACACAAGTACTGAAGGTGCTATGCTGTTCACACTAACAGGTACAGCTGTATCCAAGAGAGATGCTGTGCTGCAAGATAAGCCTCTGGCATGAATGGCTTTCTGCCAAGTTTCCAGCCTTCAGTCTCAGAGGAAGGACACCTTGAAATCCCAGCTCAGAAACACTTGTGTAAAAGGTAACCAGTCACTTCAGCTTCAAGTCTACGTGCTTTACCAAGCTGAGATTTTAGATAATCAAAATCTTTGCATGCTATCTAATGAGAGTGATCTTTTATTTAATTCCAGTTAAAAGGAAAGGCTAAATCACTGAGTTATGGCTATTTTACATATGCAAACACAGGGTTTTTTTAGTCCGTTAGCTATGCAGGGAAGTTTTTCTGGCATTGTTTCTATTCTACTGGCTGTAACACAGATAAAAGCTCTCAGTATCTACATAGATTTTATTTTAAATAAAATAATTTTATTTTAAATAAAATCTGAAGCATACCGAAGTCAGACTATTCCTCTTCTGCTACTTCAATCCTGAGCAGTCTAGGCATCAACACATTGGACCCTGTCTTGCTGCTAAGTCCTGCACATAAGGAAAATGACACAAATAATATTTTTCTTTCTATCAAGCATACTCAAGAATATATATAAACCTTTAGCCTGCATTATAACAAACCATTTTTATCGTCCTTCATTAGATTCAGTTTAAAGGGATTTGTTTCGACACCAACTGCAGCGAACTCACAACAAAATGCCTGTAAGATGGAGATAAGCTATGACCACAGTTGCTGCTCTATTAGTTTGCTTGCATGGTGGATGTTTTTGTGATTATAGTTACTCCACGATTTAACGGTAGGAGGCTAATGGAAATGTTACTTGCTACAGTAGCAGGCTAAATCAGTTGGGGAAAGGAAAAGAAATGTGTTTACACTTGAAGATGTCACATAAAACAGTGGGAAGCTCCCACCCCTGACACCAGAACTGGCATGCTCATTCAAGGACTCATCTACATTATTACATGCTCCTTCACACTCAGAAATCTATTAATTTACAATTAGTTGTATTGATTTTCTAGCAGATATATAAGTTCTGAAATAATTTACAGCCTACTGAAGAAATTAACTGTGCCCCTTCCAAAGATAAGCATTGTTGATAAAGAAGCCTTGGCATGAGCTACAGAACACATCCCTGACAGTTTGGATTTTCTGCTGTAAATTTCTCATTAATTACAGCAGAACTGATTGGTAGATTCTAACTGCCCCATCAAGAGTTCCTCCCCTCACTCCTGACAGTAATCCACCATCAGAAAATGTAATCAGCCACCGGAGATAGTGTCAGCTCATTCTCTGATGCCTTGTTAAGTTAGAGAGATTTAAAATAACCAATAAGTTATTGTACATACCATCTCACTGGAAAAGGCTCTGTGTTTTCATAAAACCCAAACCAGCCAAAAGCCAAAAAAGAAAATGTGAAAAGAAATGCTGCATGGAATACAATTTCATCCCATTTTGATAGCTGTATCTACTGGGGCACTGAAAAACTTGACAAGAGGCCCAGTGATTGAGAATTAACTACTAGAACATGTACTGTCTGAGACATGAGAATATATTTCTCAGAACGATGACTGTAGCTTATTATTTTATAACATATTCTTTAAAGTTGAATGTGCGTGTCTGTATTTTAATAAAATAGTAAGCTGGTTTATAAAACAGTCTTGTGCATATTAGTTCTGGCATATTTTTGCAATTCCTCCATACAAATATGAAGAAAATACTTCCAATCAAAATCAAATATCTCATTTTTTCTGCTTTGCTCAGTATTTCTGTGTGAACAGGATTAATTTCAATTTTGGATGTATCCCTTTCAATATAAAGCTAGTCACTACATAAAACACTTGATGCCTGATTCATAAAACCATGCTACAGAAACGCAGTATTGGTGCTAATCATGTTATCTCAGCCAAATATTGCTCACCTTTGAGAAATCTTTTGGTTCTGTGTATATATTCTTTAATATAATAATTCTCCTTTTCACTGGCAGGCTTTCAGTAAGTTACTGAATATAACTTTTTTAACTCTGCATCTGGTGTTTTGCCACGTAAATGACCTATTAATACATATAAATATGAAACTGAAAATAAATTCAAAGCTGATAAAATGTGCATACATGAATATATTTCACAATGGTAAAAGTATTGGTTACACACAACATTGGTGCCAAAACTTTTAGCTCCATGTAGTGCCTGCTCAGCAGGTACTCAGAGTTTGTGAAATTGTGTGTTAGCCTAAGTAGTATTTATGGCACCCCAACAAAATCCTGGAAGTACTGTTAAACTGTACATGCTTAGTTATACACTATTCAGTCATGGCAGAATCTGAGTGGTGTACAAACTCTGATGAACTCATTATTTAACACTTTAAGAGGATATGCACACATCCCCCCAATGTAACCGTGAGTTTAGAGGTTAGAGGCCTTGAAATAGTGCATATGGGATGTCTAAATATGAGAACAAACAAGGCTGGTGATCCTCAGTCAATAGCATTGTTCTCAATATGGCACTCATCAGGATCCTGAGTACTGGATGAGGCAGTGGCTTTCAGGGATAACGAAAAACAGCACATCATAATTCTCACAGGACAAGTTGTTGTCTGTAAATTGTGTGGGCAGCTGCACTTAAATTTATGAGCCCCTGACTTTGCAATGTTACTATATTCTTGTAAACAGACTTTGCAAAGCTTCAGAGATAGGGAGCAACCTACCATTGAAACAGAGTAATGTAGCTCATTGTGGCCTTACAAATGCTGCACAGTGTAAATACTGAACAGAGCAGTATATTTTCCTATTATCTTAATATTCCTTAAAGCTAAGTATCACAAGAACTCTTTTGCTCTAAAATTGAGAGCTGTTAAGATGAGAAAATGAAGGTCCCAGAGCGACAAAGTAGGTTTTCCTGCAATATTAAGGAACTTAAAAATTAGCAAGATAACCCCGATCTGTGTTGTGTGTTTCAAATGCAGTCCCACGTGCCTTCCTTTAGTGTGTCTTTACCTTAGGCAGGTGAGCAAACTAGGAAAAATCAACATGACAGACAGGTGGAGAGATCACTTGCTTTTGATAGACCATGTCAATGTACTACATAGATCATCAGAATTTGTACAATCCCAAGATGATGTCACCAAGAGTGTGAGAAGAAATGAAATGAAATGTTATAAGCAAGCAAAATTAATGTCTAACTGGACATCAGATACTATTTCCAGCTGATAAAACAGACAATTTTAACGCAGATGTTCTTTTGACATATGCAAACAGCTGTAGACTGAGTGCACTTATAGACAGTTTCTTATTGAAAGCATTTTCAATTTTCTCTAATTTTTATTAGACACACTGGCTAAAAGATTTATTTGAATGGTGTAGGCACAGACACTTACCCAGCGTGGTAACACATTCCAAGTGCTACCAGATAATGCCAGGCACTTACCAGCCTTGTAAACCCTCATACTATATTTCGTGTCAGAAAATTTGTGAAGTGTAACGTTACTTGACTGTCTCATTTCTCAACAGCACATGGCCCCGCTTTCCTCCATCATTGCCTGTTGCCATACTCCCCCTATCTCAATAACAAATGAGCCCTCGGTGTTTACTCTGATCAAAATTCATAGCTACAGCTAACTGCTGCAGTTCTGCATTCATCTACAGGAGTAAAGGGGGCTGTGGGTTTGATTAGCAATCAGCTGGGCTATACATCGCTACTGAAAAAAATTCCATGTTACTCCTGACAGTCACAGTTCATTTACACCTTATTGTGATAGATGCACAGTCATGAAGAGAAGGTTGGGAACCACTTACACATACTTAGACCATTTAAGTGGCCAGTGTAAAACTCTATAGGCAATTACCTATGCCAAAGCACACTTAAGACCGTCTCCTAAAGACTCACTAGATCAGGACAGTGATAGAAACACACAGAGTCAAGGTGTTTGGTAACTTCCAGCCACCCTGTACAGACTGTACCTAACAGCCGTAATCTACCCAAAAGCCAAGGCAGGAGATATTTGCTTGGCAGGGGAGCTCAGTGACATATTTTCAGCTGTGCAGATACTCCTGACCACTCTACCATGAGCTACTTAAAATTTTGTCCATCTTAAATTATTTCATCCATTGCTGTTAAAGGGTACCTCCCCTTACTGTTCTTGTGATATAGATCATACAGTTTATTTAACTGTCTGCACTGGTTTCTGCTGTGACAGAGCATTAATTTTCCTCATGACAGCTTGCATGGTGCTGTTTTGGATTTGTGACCAAAACAGTGCTGCCAAAACAGGGATGTTTCTGTTACTGCTGGGCAGTGCTTAGACAGAGCCATGGCCTGTTCTGCTTCTCCCCCCACCCCACCAGTGAGGAGGCTGGGTGTGCACAAGAGGTTGGGAGGAGACACAGCTAGGAGAGCTGACCCCAACTGACCAGAGGGATACAGAATCATAGAATCACATGCTTGTTTGGGTTGGAAGGGACCTCAAAGGCCATCTAGTCCCAACTACCATGGGCAGGGACACCTTCACCAGGCCCAGTTTCCCAAAGCCCCATCTAACCTGATCTTAAACATTTCCAGGAGTGGGGCTTACACAACTTCTCCCTGGGCAACCTGTTCTAGTGAAATTCCATACCATTTGATGTCATGCTTAGCACATAAAGCTGGGAGAAGGAGGAGGAGGAGGAGTTGGGCATTCAGAGTGATAGCATTTATTTTCCCAAGTAGACACGATGGAGCCCTGCTTTCCTTGGGATGGCTGAATATCTGCCTGCCCACGGGCAGTGGGGAAATGAATTCTCTCCTCCATCCTGCTGTGGGGGAGTGAGCAAGTGTCTGTGTGGAGCTGAGCTGCTGGCTGGTGTCAAACCACAACACTATTTCTATTTAAACTCAATCGTGGGGGGCTTCTAAGTGAAAGCAGAGCTATCCTGTGGTCAGAAAGGTGTCTAGAAGTGATACAAGATGTTGCAGACATAGTCAAGGAGGTGGATGAGAAGTCTGAATCTCTCAGAAATATATTTCCAGGATATATTTGGTTTGGAGTGAGGAAAAAAAACACAGGGCTTTCAGAAAGAAGGAATGCAAATGCTAAGTGTTCTTTCCTT
The DNA here is from genome assembly GCA_013399135.1 of Heliornis fulica. Lineage (NCBI taxonomy): Eukaryota > Metazoa > Chordata > Aves > Gruiformes > Heliornithidae > Heliornis > Heliornis fulica. Next base: position 318,710 of record VXBZ01006465.1, read on the forward strand.
TTAAATAAAGACAGAAAATACAGAAATATAAACATAGTGAAGAAAGTTCAACCTCTAGGAGAAAAATCACAGGGCACAGTAACTAAGATCTGTACAGACCTGAAGACTGGCTCACTAGAATATTGTTTGCAGTGCAGGAAGCTATTTGTATGCATCACCTCAGACTGTGCTGTTATCTGTGAAACAGCAGATAGCCACGGCAGCAGTGACCACACAGAGCTCTATTAGCCCAAACGCCTGTTCAGCTCTGCATGGGCCCAGATATAACAGCTCTACCCAGAGGGAACAGACCAATTTATGAAACCGGTGCTTAATGTGTATTAAGGAGGGCTTCACTGTAAATATCACAAAGATCACTTAAATGTTTTCTTGTGATGTGACTGGAATGAAGATCACAAAGAAAGAAGAGCTCACTCTGACACCAAGAAAACTTAAGATCATTAATTTGCTGAGCATTATGTTAAAACTAAGATCCCAAACCCAACTCTATGAAGCTATCTTAAGCTTTCTTTTACACAGATTCACGCAGAATTGTAGGGGTTGGAAGGGACCTTGAGAGATCATCATGTCCAACCTCCCTGCCAAAGCAGGTTCCCTAGAGTAGGTCACACAGGTTTTTCCCACAAGCTGTCACCTGCTCAGTTTGAAGCTAAGGATCAGCTCATTAATTGACTCAGCTCTACTCTCAGATCAATAAATCATCATGTAAATGGAAAGCACTTATAAGAAATTATAAATTAGAAAAAAAACTTAGAAATACTGCAGCTCCCTTCTTTTGTCTAATTTCTGTGTAGCATTAATATGCTCCAAACCATGTCTGGTGAACCCAAAATGCACCTTGTGGAACGGCAAAGGGCAGACGAAAACCTTCACAACTGTAAGGTTTTACTGTCAGGAAACTCCAGTGACGTTATCCTCTGGAAATGTAAGATTTATACTGAAGCCTGGTATTTAACAAGTTAGTGTGTGTAATGATAGATAGATAGATAGATAGATAGATAGATAGATAGATAGATAGACAGACACACAAAACCCCACAAAAAGTTATTTCCTCACTTTAATTTTTTTAACTGAATTCCTAAAAATTACACCAAAATGCTTACTTTATTAATGAAAACGTAAGATACTGAAATATCAAGAGACTATATAGAAAATGTCCTACTTTTCTAGAGAATCACACTGTTTGTCAATATTCACAACTGCAAGTGGTGTTTCTTTTAAAAGCATTCCAGATGAAATAAAAAAAGCCACATGAGTCCTCTATGCCAAAATCACAGAGCGGAGATAAACAGCTTCTAACTGAAGATTTTTTAAGTCATAAATTTGGAATAAAGCAAAGCGATATAAAGGGATTCATTATATATTTTCCCCCATCAACTTCAGTTTAGAGAAAACTAAACACATAAAACAAGAATACAATTTTACTACTGTAGCATATACTATAAATTAAATCCTTTGAGCTCCTTCTGTTTGCCCTCATTATGCCAGAATATGCATGTAGACTGCAATACCCAACAACTGAAGCGTACGGATTCTTTATCAGTCAGTATGGTCACAACATGTTTTGCTGATCAAGATTTAACCACCAGTTGTCATCTATGTACCTGGAGTACGACTCTGGAAATGGTAAAAAAACCTTGGTGAAAGGAGGGATAAGAAAAAAGTGTACTGAGTAACTTGCAGATGTACAAATACTTGAGGCTAAACACAAGAAAATAGGGAGACAAAAAGGGGGCTGAAAACATGATGGGTAAGAGAGCAACAACAAAAACCCCCTAAACCTTTACCACAACCCCGCCACTCCTCATAATCAAGGTTCAAACATGTTGAAAGCTAATATTCAGCAGTATACTCAATTATCAGCACACTTGTGGGATTTTGTGTTCATTCAGCATGATTTTTAATTTTGCATGATTGTATCTGTGAGCCAAAATCCTTGATACGGGAAATAGTTGAGTTTGCTCTGCTAATGACAGCAAGTTTTGCCTAAGGAAACACAAGAGGAACTATATGGTGTTGCAACCATATTTCACTCTGAAGAATCTCCAAACATCAGAACAAGTCCCAGTGACAACCAAAAAACTGTACTTGGGCACTTACAATGCACAGGCAAATTATTCCTAGTAAAATACTCCCAGCTTTACATCACAATACACAGCAAATATTTAAAAATAACTTTGTTTTACTAATAGCTGATGCATGTCTTTACATGATACCTCACAAGCATGTCTTACAACTTTTTAAAAAAATGTTTGTATAGCTTCTGGTTGAAGGATGATAGAAAATTAGTGATAATTTTTATTTTAATAAAATATATTGTTCTTTTCTATACACAATGAAAAACTGTTTTGCCACTGAAGTTTGAAGTGGTCATTAAGACAGAGATAAAACAACCTACCTCTATTTTTGAAAAGCCAAGGCAAAGAAACATTGATTCCTCCTTGCACAGGATGATGCTGTCAGCACATAAGGTCAGGCTACTTACAAAGCTACTTACATTGAGAACTCCAGGTTTTTAACATGCCAGTCACTTGCTGACTAATTTAAGGTATCTACATGGAGAGAGGTGAGCAGGAAGAAGGGTTTTTGTCCTCACTCAAGGAATTTCAAAGTAAAGAGCAGTCAAGTTGGTAGCTAAAGGCTATGCACAGCTGAGAACAGCACTGCAAATCCCCCAAATTACCATGGTGCATTGTCTGCAAAATTCTACACCAAGGGCTGTAGAAGGAGGCCTGATTTTGGGTCTGTGCACATACTGGGAAACAAAGCTCTTCTGATGGGTATTAGGAGGTACTGGCAGAATGAATTAAGGTATTGGTTTACATCAGAACATGATTATTTCCCACGTGAATAGGCTTAGAAAAGGTGTGATTTCAAAACATGATTTTACAAAGAATTTTGTAGGGCATAAAAGCAACAGGTATTAAATCTTTACAGAACAGACTCTACAGGACTATTTTCCAACTGAGATGCCCACTGTGATTGCAATAAGAACTTCTAAACTTACATTTAGAATTTTCTCAATGTTACACCTCTAAGCATAGTAAATAAAACATGCTAAATAAAACAGCTCATTGCAAGAACAGAAAGCCACATCCTCCTAAACTGTTTATCTAAGAAGAAACAGGCATAGCTTTATGAATTACCACGGAACCATATAAATTATAATATTCTAAGAGTCTAAAATTGAAAAAAGAGAAGATTGGGGTTGACAAGCCAAGCTATATTGAAGTGTAAGTAGCAATATTCCTGAGGCATGATATTAAAATTGATAAACACTGCTGACTCATATAGTAGAAACCAGTATCTTCAACAAAACCCACTGAAGCGGCAAGTATAAGAATTTGTACTAGATGGTTAGACCCTATCTAGTCAAGGGCATATCGGCTGCTAAGGCAAAATAAGGTAACCACAAAGCTAGCTTCATGCTTTTAATCTAAATTTTGTTAGTCTGTCTTGCCCTAGTGGCTTGGATTTGTTGCTTTTGAACAGTCTGTTTTAATCATCTCCTAGAAAACATTTCAGAAACATTAAAATGCAAGGAATTATCGGGAAAAATAAGAGCATGTCTTACATAACTGATCATTAAAACACAACGTTTAGGATGCTGGGGAAGTATCCCTTTCAGCAGAGCATGCTAGAATGATGTAGCACTTTGCAATAGAGGGAAGCAGTAATAAACAATTACTCTTCTATGGTAATGAAAAAGAAATCACTGAAATAATTTATAGGAAGGTCACAAGCTCTTCAAACAATGGTATTCCAGGTCATGTCTTTCTCCAGTAAAAGCACTCATAATTAGTTGTTCCCATGATCATTCCACTATTTTCCTGTGTAAAATCTTGTCCTCAGTGATTCCTAAGTTTTCTAGTAACTTAGTCAAATATACAAAGACAAGAGATCACAGAATCACAAAATCACAGCATGTTAGGAGTTGGAAGGGACCTTGAAAGATCATCTAGTCCAACCCTCCTGCCTGAGCAGGATCACCTAGATTAAATCACACAGGAATGTGTCCAGATTGGTCTTGAATGTCTCCAGAGAAGGAGACTCCACAACCCCTCCGGGCAACCTGTCCCTGTACTCTGCCACCCTCACAGTGAAAAAGTTTTTCCTTACATTCAGATAGACCTTCCTATGCTCCAGCATGAACGGTGGGTCATCACTGAGAAGAGCCTGGCTCTGCCCTCCTGACACTCACCCTCATTACTCAAAGGTGATGAGTGCACAACTTCTTCCAGCTTTACCCAGTTTTCTGATAGCTTGGCTTGATCTGAATTGAGCCAAGTCTTCAGCTCTTTGTATTTTTACAGGAAAACTGGATAAAGTTTCCTAATTTGCTACTTCATATTTTATTATATATATTCACAATGCATATAAACCACACAAAATTATGTACTATATTTTTTCACCTTGGTATTGATGCAATGGGAAGAGAAGTGGGTTCTATTTCAGAAATGTGATGTTATATCTTCCATGAGGGGAAAAGAGAAAGAGTAAAAAGTATCATAATTAAAATGACCTAGCTGAAAGTGATACTGGAAGTGAGACAGAAAAATAAGGACCCACATGACACCTCTACCAGCTTTAACAATCAATATTTTTTATGAAAAATCTCATTGCCAGATCTGTAATGTGTCAGTCATGTGCACTGAAATGCACTGTTTAGGTCCACTGTAATTAGACCTCTTGCACAAGGTCTAATTTCAAGCTGAAATTGTTTGGTTTCATTTGCATTGAAATGTTGCTATTCCCAATATATGTTACTTGAGGCCATCTTTCAGATTTTTGTTGTTGTTGTTTATGGGTTGTTTTGGGTTTTTTTTTCCTATTTATTTCTGGTGCATCTCTTGCAAGTTGCGGCCTTTCAATAGTGTTTCTTTTTCTTCATAGGACTTGCAGTTACTTAAAAGGACAAATTCATTTTGTTCTCTGTTTGATTTGATAGTTCATGAAATGTCCCAGGAGTACTCCCTCCTGAGCTTTAGTAGCTAGCACACAGATATAATTGCATTCAAAAACCTATGCTTCCAAGTTATCAAAACATGTAGTTACAACATCTGATATAGAGCATGTAATTGATGCCTAACACACTGTTTATAAGGTTAGGAATAATTCTCTTATGTCAGGAGTGATTTCTCATTGTTTATCAAAAAAGAAAAAATATAAAAAGAAATGTTAGGAGGGAATGGGGTAAAAAGTAAGATCCATTTTCTTTGTTTTCAAGGATTTTTCCATCTATTTACATTTATCAAACCTTTTGTCTCTCCAGTAGATGCACAGCAATTAAAGTAGTACTAAGTTGATTTAACATTTTCAGAGCACTTTGACCCATTAGAGTACAAAATATCTAGTTGTTATATTTAAACATTAAAGTTCTTATCTACAAGGATAACCAGCATACAGCATCCTGTTGTAATGCTCTTGCACCCAGCTTAATTTCCTAATGCATCCAGGGTCAAATCAATGACAACCTATTTTCCAGTTTCTCAGTTCTCAGTTCATAGGTCACCAGATTTTTCCCTCCTTTTACTTTTTATCAGTTATTGGAGTCAAGTCTAGGGATAAAAATCATTCCCTTTATTATTTCCATTTGTACAGTTTTATAGCACCAGCGCATGCTTGGAGAACATGCATCAAATCCTGTCATGGTCTACCCTTTATTTTCTTGTTTATTGCTAAGGACATATCTTTCAGTGCTTTTAGCAAATGTGGTGGCCTCAAATTCTATTTCCATTTTTGTATTTCACTGTTTGGTACTGATAAGTGACAACAGCTCTGACAGGAATATACTTATAGGGAAGTAAATAAGACCCCAGCAACTTACTGCTCTGAAAATGATGATTACATCCTAGTTAGAATTACTATAAATTATAAATATTGCCTAACTTGAGTGCTTAAATGGAGATTTTCAGGTGAAAAATTCATGCATAAATTCAGCTTCAAGAGTTATATTTTAGTGTCTTCTGCCACTGGATCCAAACTACAAAAACACACATTCAAAAAACCCTCTTTTTTCCTAACTGCACCATAAATAGGTGGGATTGATGTGAATGGAAAAAAAAGTGTAGTATTTTGACCTTGTCCCTGCTTTTCTGCTAATTATTATTTATTATGATTAATTATCTTGAATGATGATTCTCTTTGAGAAATAGTACACATTCACAATGCAGCATGGCTCAGACCTTTCACAGGATCATTGGCTGTGCTCTAATAAAGGAGGCTGCTGAAGCTTTGACTGTCTTTCTAACGGCTCAACTTGTACAGAGGAAACTATGAACTCAAATATAACCATATGGTTTTAAAAAAGAAATTAAAAATATTCCATACTTGGACACATCTAGTACTCAATACAGATATATAAAACATAGGCATTTATTAACAAATGAGGAAGAAAGTCCATTAAATCACAGAATCATTAAGGTTGGAAAAGACCTCCAAGATCATCTACTCCAACCATCACTCTACCACCAATATTACTCACTAAAACATGTCCCTAAGTACTTCATCCAATCTTTCCTTAAACACCCTAAGGGATGGCGACTCCACCACCTTCCTGGGCAACCCATTCCAATTCCTAACCACTCTTTCTGAGAGGATTCTCAAAATAAGAAGAAAGAAGATTCTAAAAAATTTTCTACTTAGGTGTGTACTAAGTATTACAGTTATTCTCCAGAAACCCATTGTATCGTGTAACATTCCATTGTTGAAAATGTAGCCAAACTTTTCTCATTGTCTCATATAATGAAAGTCATCTGATGGTGTTTTTATAGTCAGGAATAATGTAATTGTACTGACACTTTACATATGAGTCATAAGTTAAAGATCTAAAAATTGCATGGTGCAAGGAAAGAAGAATCTAATTATCAGCTCAAATGAATTTTGGTGTTTCCATACAAAAATGAGGCTTTGATGTCACTGTATAACTGCCCTGGTATTTTGTTTCTTTCTGTTGGTTCTATGGACATAAAAGGACTGCACAGAATTTGTGTATGTTCCAACACCATTTCAAAACAAGGATTATACTGAAAAGGTGTTTTTAACCAGGGCTTTTATAGATGATATACTGTAACACTTGCAACAATTTATTGATATATTATTATTGAAGATAATTTAATAAACATTACTTCAGAACATTTCCACAAGCATCTGTGTACAGTTTCTTTGATTTATCAAACACAGAATGTCAGGAGTTGGAAGGGACCTTGAAAGATCATCCAGTCCAACCTCCCTGCCTGAGCAGGATCACTAGATTAAATCACACAGGAACGTGCCCAGATTGGTCTTGAATGTCTCCAGAGAAGGAGACTCCACAACCTCTCTGGGCAGCCTGTTGCAGTGATCTGTCACCCTCAGGGTGAAAGTTTTTCCTTACATTCAGATGGAACTTCCTGTGTTCCACCTTGGACCCATTGCCCCATTTCCTATCATTGGCATTACTGGCCAGAAGAGTCTGGCTCCGTCCTCCTGACACTCACCCTTTACATATTTATAGATTTTTATGAGGTCACACCTCAGTTTCCTCTAAGCTAGAGTCCCAGCTCTCTCAGCCTTTCCTCATAAGGAAGATGTTCCACTCCACCNTGTTGAATGGCAGCACAAGCTTCTGGTGTGTCAGCCACCTCTCCCAGCTTTGTGTCATCAGCAAACTTGCTGACTGTGCACTCTATTCCCTCACCCAGGTCATCACTGAAAATATTGAACAGTACTGGTCCCAGTACCAACCCTTGAGGGACTCCACTAGTTACAGGCCTCCAGCCAGACTCTGTCCCACTGATCACAACTTGATGGCTTCTTCCCTTCAACCATGTCTCAATCCACCTCACTACTCTACCCTCCAGGCCACACTTCCTCAGTTTGCCCACCAGGATGCTGTGGGAGACAGTGTCAAATGCCTTACTGAGATCCAGAAAAACCACATCCACTGCCCTACCATCATCCATCCACCTGGTTATGTCCTTGTAAAAGGCTATTAGGTCAGTCAGACAGGACCTCCCCTTGGTAAAACCACGCTGACTACTGAACACTGTGAACATGCTGACTACACTGAACACAGTGAATTGTATTAAATCCTGTAGGACGCATTCCCTCATAGCTCCAAGCAAAGATTGAGCGAAGCTTTCGGTCCCCTACTAGTAGACAAGCTACATTCCACTCTATGTCTTTCCCAGTTCAAACTTGCCTATAGCTCTTGGTACTCAGCAGCCAAAGCTCTTGGTACTCAGCAGTCTCAGCTTTCAAAATGTGAAGAGAGCTTTTTACAGAACAGAAGAACTAGAAGTTTATACACAATTTACAGTGATTTTGCTGACTTTAGTCCCTCCCCAATTAGCTGCCAAATTAGCTATGCAAAAGTATCCACAAGACGAGAAACTTTCTCATGCCAAAGTAAGAAAAAATAATGAATTCAGCAGTCATAAAGGTGAACTAATAATGCAGAAGACTACTAAATCCTACAAGATTAGTGAGACTGATGTGTTGCATAAATTAACAATAACACTTTTCCTCCTCCCTCAGCATGTTTAGAGAGGAATCTTGTCTTCAATACCATCATTGTGGAGTTCTGCACAGGGAAGGAGAAAAGTGTTCATGAGGAGGAAAACTAGATAAATTTTTTCTATGTACAGAAAAGTACTTAGAAAAATTAACGAGAGAACATTGAGCAGTGAGGGTATGTCTAACTAACTGTTGCATTGAATGCAGCATTTAACAGCAAGAAATTATCTTAAGGGGTAAACCCTAACAGCTGCTTTTGTGGCTGCTTATGTTGCAGCTGAATTCTGAATTTGCCAGTTTTAAAAGCTTCTTACCTGAATTAAATTTGCAATAATGCCATCTGCTTGTGCAACTCTTTTCTCTGGCAGGGAGAGTTCAGTATTTGTTCCTCTCTTTTTATCCAGGTTTTCCTTTCTGACATCACCTGCCATTAAATCTTACATAGGGGAGCAAAAGAGTTTTCAGCATATGAGACAAAAAGAACATTTTTCTAAGTTTCAGAAGTGCCTTAAGAGTTGAATATTGCCATCACTTTCAAAGTGCTTAAATCACCGTCTAGCTAAAGTGTTAGGTACTAGCATCTTTACTCCAACCTCCACATTGAGCTAATATTCACTAATATTCACTACTAATATTCACACACTAATATTCAGATACTGCCAGGATTTTGAAATCTTGTCCAAATTGCTTGTCCAAGTTCTTGTCCAGAATTTAGAAATCTTGTCTAAATTGATGAAGTCAGTTTTTAAGAAGAGACCTGGAAAAGCTAAGTATGAAAAGATGACCCTTAAAATATACAATCCTTCTGGACGTATAATTTCAATTATATACATTTGATTTTAATTTCATCCAATGTAGTCAACATCCTGGTTTTACAAGTCGCCTATAATTCAGCAGTTTCTTCTACAATGTACTTAGAAAGGTTGTCAGTTCTCATATATAACAAATTAGCTTAATTTATAGTGTAGCATCCCTTCTAAAGCTACCAAATATGAAAATCACTTAAAGCTAAAGGTTTTGGAGAGCAAAGACACATTTCTAGCTCTCTAAATCAGCAAGCCTTAATTCTGATGGTTTGTATTTCCATCTTTTCACTAAACCAGCCCAAATTCTCAGAAACAGGTAAGAACACATAAGTGGCTTAAGAATAGTTCGCTGCTTCAGCTAACATTCTCTTCTGTAAGTAATGTACACTTTTTTTACATTACATTGATGAAGACTGACACCTGCTCTGAAGGTATATGTGAATGGTCTACGTAGAGGACAAATAGATATTTGCATTTCAAAATTTATATATATTTTCTCAAGCACCCATTTACATGCAAATTAATGCAGGGATGTCATGAAGGCATTGAACCATCTTTAAATACATGGGATTCCTTACTGTTTTATCTGTGTAAGGGAACACAGACTTTCTTAGCACACACTTTGATGCAGCAACACAAAAAAATGGCTACAACAGGCCCAATTAGAAGGCTGCTTTGCATCAGCTGGATCACCACCCAAAGCCACTCAGTCAGAGTGGGAGTAAGCCTTCAAATTATATTTCTTCAGACAATACAGAAACCTTGTATCCATCTCTCTCTATCCCTCTTCCAAATGAAGTATCTTTTACTCACATTTTCTTCCCAAGATCAAACAGAATTTAATTGAAAAAAAATTACATTAACTAGAAAAATCCCCCAAAATAACCAAAATTTGAAGGACTGCTGTTGAAAAAAAAATCACACAAAAATAAAAAAAGATTTTTTTTCCAGCAGCAATTCCCTTAGGCTGTACATTTAGCACTGTAAGCCTTAGTAACTAATTATTATATATCTATAAAGGATAGAAAAAGTGACAGAGATTACAGGGACCCTTTTTATTTTCCTGACTTCTCTGGATTTACATTTTTATCCATATCCTAATGTTTGCTTTCCATAAAATTGAATGTAGCTTTCATAAAATGAATCAGAGAGAGGAAAAGATCTGAGTAATTCAATCAAAACAGACAAAAAAAATATCAAATCCTGCCTTGATTCATGTTAGCACATCTTTGTTCACCAGTTAATAATTGAGTAGATTTTGCAATATGGAAAATAAATTATGTTATATAATTAGAGAGAAGGAAATGTATTCCATACATTTTTAAGGCTTGAATATTCAGATAACCAGTTTAGATCACTTAAGGTCTATCAATTCCCCAATTGTCAGCACTCATTTTCCATAAAAGGTCTCCTTACATAACCTCAGCTGAAGCATTAGAATATGCAATTCCCCAAAGCATTAGTCACTTCTGAAAATTTAGGTCAGAGAAAATTTCTACACTTCGACATCAAAATGGTATTTCCCTGAAAACTCACAGGGATTTGATTCTATTTCCTTGAAAAGTTCTACTGAATAAAAGAGAAAGCAAAGCAGAGTCATCAAACCTTTTCCAGGGCCTCGTGCCTGCATGTCAGAGAAAAAGCTCAAAGAGATGAGACCTCTCAGGTGATGTGTCTGAAGTGAGGAAAAGTATCATACTGATTTTCATCAACTAGACTCCACAAGTACTTTTCTTTAATTGCGTAGCATCTCCTCTCCATTTACCACCTTAGAAAAGCTGTAGTAGATTTGATAGCTGGCTGAAGCATGGTTTCTAAGAGAGTATTACATGTGCATACTAATAAAAAGAAAATTACACTTCCCAGCCCTCTGGGCTATGGAAATTATTAGGTTATGGATTACATATATTATAAGCAAGTGAACCTTTCTCCCTCTATCAAGTCAAGTAATACTATATATAAATGGAAAAAGTCTTATCAGGCATTTTTGTCCCAGGCAGTTGCACTTCTTTTCCCAATATAGGATAGAGTACAGCAGGAAAACCAAGGTCCCATGAGGACAGGAGCTGAAGGGAGGAACTTGTGAAACAGCACTAGTTTCATAACTGTCTCCATGGTGTAAGCTTCCAATGAACATGTGCCCTGCTTTCAGTTGGGATAAAGTTAATTTTCTTCCTAGCAGCTGTTATAGTGCTGTGGTTTGGATTTGGGATGAGAATCATGCTGATAGCAGACTAATGTTTTAGTTGTTGCTAGGCAGTGCTTACACTAAGTTAAGGACTTTTCAGCTTCTCTTGTCCTGCCAGTGAGTAGGCTGAAGATGCCCAAGAAACTGGGAGGGGACACAGTCAGGACACCTGACACAAATTGGCCACAGGGATATTCCATACAACATCATATAATATCATGCTCCATATATAACTGGGAATAATTGGCCAGTGGCGGATGGACTGCTTCTTGCAGACTAGTTGGGCAGTGGGTGGTGAGAAATTGCATTGTGCATCACTTATTTTTCATATATTATCATTATAATCACAATTATTGTTATTCTTTTAATATGTGATGCTAGAGATGACTACCATTGTGTTTTGAAATTTGAAATACTCATTTTAAGCACAGAAAAGAGTTGATACTTAATGTCTTTTGGCTAAAAATACCNTTTTTTTTTCAAATGAATGCTCTCTGTTTTACATATGGGTGCATTATTTCAGCATTAGCTACAAAACTTGAATATATATATAAATTTGAAACAAATTTATATATATATGCCTTCAACTCAATTTCTAACTCTAAATAATCACTTTTGGGCTTGTAAACATGCAAGGAGAGGTGCAGAAGTGTCACAATTGCCACATTTTACAATCTCTTCTCTCACTAGCATTTTTCTAGCTTCACTACTAAGAAATAAGACCCAGAAAAACAAACAAACAAAACCTAGGTTTTAGTGCAGATTTTAGAATCCATTGTTAGGACTTCAACTGAGAAATTCCTCTATCCATCTATGACTGTGTCTAGCTTGAGAAAGATCAACAGAGACTAAATGAAGGTTACTCTGCTCAGTTATATAATTACTTAAGGGAAATTATATTATGAAGACAATCGAGACAAAAGAAGTCTATCAAAAAGTGAGTGAAAAGCCCAAATAATTCTTCATTTTAAAGCCCCCTCTGGAGATGCACTTACATAATCATAAAATGAATAAATTAAAAAATAGTGTCAGTAGATCAGAACTGAGCTTTAAAATGCATTTGCACACAAGACATACTGGAAGTATTTAACTATGACCTCAGTGTTTCTGCTGTAGTATCTGTGTAAAAAAGATGTGCTTCCTCACATGGCTTGCAATGTCACATGATGCTCTTGGAGAGATTACAGCTTTTGCTCAAAAACCTTAAAGGAGCCAGGAATGTAATATTAATAACCTCTTTTTAAGAACTACTGAGGGATTAAAAGAAAGATTGCAGATTAATACGCCATTTGAAAATGAACGTGCTTTAAAAGAAAAAGTTAGATGTAAAATACACGTTATAATATTTACATTGTATATGTATTTTCTGTATATCTATATTATAGTTGCAAGTCTGAGAGAAATTCATGATGACGTTCATATAGTTTGAAAGTTGATCTTTCTTCATCTGCTAGCAGCACCCTTGCATATGATTTCCTGATTCCAATGAGGAATCAGGAAATCATCAGGATGCCTCCAACAGAGGCATCTTGTCAGTGGCTCATTAAATTGAAGGCTTGCTTTTAATTTCCATTCGTTCCAATCAGTTAGCTGTGAGTAAAGAGAACAGCCTCTGCTTAGTGTGGACTGTCCATTTTCTGCCTCGTTTGAATTTTCATTTGCATAAAGTCAGTAATTCACCTAAATAGCCAAATCATCCCTTTCATGCACAAATCACATATCAGATTATGCCAAGAGCAAATTGAAGTATTTTTCTATTCTGCTCTGGTCTTTGCATTTGAGAGGGAAAACCACCTATCTTCTGAGTGATGTTATGTATTTCCTCAGAGCTGTTACACTACTATCAGGCTGTTGTTCTTCCTTCCCACAATTCGCCGATACTGTTAATGCAGCTTAAAGAACTTCTGTATCACATAGTGATGTTCAACTTGAGAGCCACCACAGAACACTCAAATGATTCCCTAGGAGGTTGCAAACACCACTACTAAGCATTGGTTCTGGTAGCTCTCACATAGTTTAGAATACAACACTGCATACAAACATTAATAGATCCCCCACGTAGACAGAAATTAATTCGATGAAACCTTTGTTCATTTTTTTAAGGCATAACTAAAACGTGTAATAGTTTTTATTCTAAAAATTGTACAATATTAATTACTTGAAGTAAATAAATGCTTTAGCTTCCGTCAAGTCTCTGTTAAAAGTTTCCTAGATGAAGTCTTTGGGACTTTAGTAGAGTCTGTAATGGTAAAATGGGTTAAAGTCAGTGTTTTATGAAAGTTAAGCTAGATCACAAACACCAAAAAATACATCAACCTGTCAGACAAAAAGTTTTCTTTTATGATGCTGTGGCTGATTATATAACCCTGAAAACTATTTCCTCATTAAAAACATTGAGATGAACAGCCTGAATTCCAGCATTCTTTGATACTTACATATTATATAGATAACTTTGTAGGGGAGGGAAGTATAGACCTGTCATCGTTTGTGCTCTATTTACCCTTCAAATGATTTAAAACATTTACCCATGGAGGTGTTACGACTGTTTGTCTGATACATAGAGATCAGTATTCTTTATCAAAAAAGATTTTCTCTGTCTTCTAGCAGAGTTGTATCTGCACACACTCCAATTTAAACAGGCTTTTTAAAAAAAAAGCAGTTTCTTTCATTTGATAGTTTTTCATTTTAAACAAACACAGAAGCTTGTCTTTTATGATTCCAAGAAGCCTGTATGCCATCAGCAGAAAGGTTGCATTCTTCTGTCAGGTCATCAAGCAGTTTGGGAATAAGAGAGAAGCTTTCTCCAAATCTATTGTAACTCTTTGAATCTGCACAGAAAGATATTCCATAAAATTGGAGGTAAAACGTGACACAAATCAAACCCTTCACAAAGCCTCCTGAGCAGCAGTGTGGAAAATTATGAGCCTTTGCTAGTCTCCTGCGCAGGAACAGGATAAAAGTCGCTGTCTACTCTGTGCCCCCTGCAATGGCGTGATAGACGCACAGTTTATGATGAACCACAGCAAAAAACGTTATGAAGTAACTACCTACAGAATAAATTACATTTTTTGTGCAGTAAAACTACTTGATAAATTGCTTTAACCATGCACCTCTGGCCATCTTCACCTGCCCTCTGCCCACAAATCCAACATTCCCCCTCTAGCTCTAGTGTTTCTGACATCCCTAGGTATTAAGCCGTAAGGCAGAGCTATTCTTTAGAAATTATCAATCACCTAAAAGCAAATCCTTGTTTTCTCAAACCCCACAATTTCTCTTCCAAAAGAACTTAAAAATAGACAACAACTAACTTGAATACCTGGAGGCATTACTGACTCCTGGTAAGCAAATTCTGTCTTTTTGTGCACTTCCAAGTTCACAGAAAGCAGAAGAAATGATTGATAAAAATGTCACTTTACTCATCTAGAGAATGACAAATTCTAAATGACTTCTATTGTTAGTGGACAGAAACACACATTTCTGGTATAATTTTGGCTCTAAGTTTGGGATGTTCTTGACCACATCCCACAGAGGCCTTTTTATCTTCTCTGAGTATGTAGAGGGTTCTATGCCACTGGTTCACACATAGATACCTGTGTTGGGAATGTTTGAAGTTATGTAAGATGTACCATACCCTCAGTGTAAAACAATGATGCATCTCTTTCCTGCTTAGCATCGCTGTAAGTTACATACACAGAAGACTGCATGGAAAAAATATGGTGAATGCTTTCCTTGGCAACAGGTAGCAGAACACAATTTGCATTCCATGGCTGTGACATTCAAGCAAGGAAGTCTTGTAATGACTGATGATTGAAAAAAATACAGCTTGAAAAAGCAAAGCTAACATCTTCAACAAGAACTATTTCCACTTTCACACATAAAGGAGAAACAGATCTACAGAAAAAACCCAGATGCTTCAGTACTTTGGAATGATGCAGGAAAATAGAAAAAAAATATGAAGTGTTGTGTAGCAAAAGCCAATATTCTGAGATAATAACTCCTTGCCATGATCATTAACTAAAAACTCTCAAAAAGTAATGCTGGTGAAAGCATTGCTCTGTCAAACAGTCCCTAACCCCTACAATTTCTTTCTCACTCTTTCAAAGGCCAATGTAAGCTATATCCTTCTTTTTACTCCACATGTTGTTTAGCAGGATGAGAAAGACTCAGGAGGAGCCAGAAGTTTATTTAATATAAAAATGCCATTACCAGAAAACAACTAGTAATAGAATTAAAATGGAGATAAGAAACTTAAAACCAACAAGTTTACATTCTCTATAACAACTGAATTCAAATAAAATCATCTTATCATCTAAAGACAACACTGATGCCATACCTCACGTAATAAGGCTGCTACATAATCTTCAGGGGACAATCTTTTAGCTAGAACCCAGTCTTATCCATCCTTTATGCCGAGCTTTTTCAAGTTGACTTAATAACACGCAGGAAAGTCTGAAAGGCCAGGAAGACAGCCAAAATATATGAACAACCCTCACACACACTTCCCCCTCCCAAATCTTATCAAGCAGCCAGCTGTCTGTAATAAGGGTTGTAGAGAGCAAACAAAATGAAGATCATCTTTGTGGAACAGCAAGCTTTTCAGTGCCAGCACAAAAGCTTTGGTTTAATGTAAGGTAAAACTAGCTTCCCAATAAATATAAGAAAAGGTAATTTTTGATTGAAACCAGCATTTTGATAATAAGAATTATCTAATCAACTTGTGAACATGCTTTTATTAGCAAGATGTCATAAGCAAAGGACCAGTGGTGGAATGGAAGTTTCCATTTGAGAGATTTTTCATAAATAATATGAAAGAAAGCAGTCCAGCATGTTTTTTCCTGCCTCCTGTTATGGAGGATATGGATACATGACAAGGAGTCAAATGCTCCTTTCCTTCTCCCACATGGATTTCATGGCTCTTTCTCTTAGAGACTTACATGTAAAAGTCTCTGCCCTATTCACAAGTGAGGGATCCCAGGCCATGTTGGGCATTGTCCCTTTGGTTTTGACTATGCAAACATCTGATATTTCTCCAATACCCTTGAATTAATATAGAGGCATAAAAATAAATACATCAGTATAAGAAAGATGATAGCCTTGTAGATTAAGAAATTACTTATTTAGAAGTTTTGATTACTTGAATTTTAACTTAGACTCTACTATTTAAGAAGTATTAAAAGGTTAAATAAAATAGCAATTGCACTCAATACTTACATTATCATGGAAAAAAAAATTGATCTACATTTATATACATTTATGCTTATACCAAGAGACAGAGTTTTTTGCACCAAAACTAGGCCCAAGCACACACCATTTAGAGGTGGCCTGAACACCACAGGCCTGAAAAGAGCTGAATGGCAGAGACTGTATCATATATGATATATTATATAATTTCAAAGTTGGGTTTTTTTTTTTTTAAATTGCATTTTGAAGTTACATTTACAAGCCAGTCAAAGAAGGTTGTTCTGTAGACTGAAGGAAACTTCATTTCCCTCTCCCCTCATTTCCAACTAGTATTTTCAGAGCTTCCTGCCCCAGCACCTACCAGTGTATTTAATGATGGGCCAAGGGGGGAAAAGAGCCCCATGCATAGCTATGAACAGCTACTGTGGAGAGAAACATTAGTGTGTGAAGAATTCTAGTGTCAGAATATCTGGGGTAAGGTCATATCAAAGGGGAGGTAAATGGCTTCCCTGGTGGGCAGAGGGCATGGATCCCACAGATGACTTCCCATTAACTCTTTACTGTGCATTTTCAAATACTCTTTTCTCCTTCTCCTGGGAATTCTCATGAAGGTCTGTATGGATAACAGAGAGAAACAGCAGTCTGCACACACTGTGAGGCACTGAAGAACTTTGAGTACACAGAAGGTGCTGTAAGATACTGGAACTTGAATAAAGGAGGGAGGGGGCATTAGTTGTTTGTTTACACCTGAATTTTTAAACAAAGTTCAGGAAAATTCACCACTGGATGACTGCCATCATGTAGCATAGAGCAGGCATGTACTGCCTAATTACAGACCAAGTTTAATCCACCAGATGATTTGGCTGTGCAGAAGTCTGGCAGGAGCCACTGAGAAACATCACCTTGAGGGACTGAGTACAGGCAGCCTTCAAAAGCTTTATTTTACTTTTGAAATATTTCTGCAAGCATTACCAGAAGGCAGTTTAGCTCTGTTTTCCACTCCAATGAAGCTTTTAAAACACTGAATACTAGTGAGAAATTCAGTACATACCCAGAGCCAAGAAACTACAATATGCTACCTAATGATATGAACGTAGAGTATCCTGAATGTGTCTTCTGAATATAGCCATTAGTTTTCCAGATTACTTTATTATGCAGGTATTTTACACAGGATCTCTTGTCTTTGACAACCAGCAGTAAATGAAAGTAGAGTCAAGAGTTTCTGGAACAGAGCGAATTATTACTTTAACTACCAGTAATCACAGATATTGTATTTCCATGAAAGCAGTATTAGCACTTGATTTATTCCTCTCCAAAAGCGAATGCAGTGTTACAGCAAGGAAGTATAAGAGATGACCTTAAACTGCTCTCCACACTACAGCCAGGTTGAAATGAAAACACCGCAGTTCATAAGATAGCAACAGCTGTCTATTTGCAAATTCAGTGTTTTTCCAGCTTTTTCTGATTCATAGATAAGAGTTTTCCATATAGAATATACATATTCCATAAATATACAGCTCCTCTTAAAAGATTAAAAGCATATTTCCTCTCAATCCCATCTTCGGCAAACAGGCTTCAACAGATCCCTTTGCTCAGTAGGTGCTTGCAGGCACCTATACAACATTATCAGACTTTGAGCCTTGCCTTGGGAAAGATTTTACCATTACAAAACACCAACAAAGGCCTAAATCACACAAATTCTCCCCCAAATGCCACACCTGAGAGGTGGCACAGTATGCACACTTCATCACAGTGTGACTGCTACTGCATGTCACAGCCTCTTTCATTCCTTTCCATTTTTTTTTTCTTCCTCTCACTGCTAGATTCTACATTCCTTGCAACTCCCAGCATTTAATAGATGCTTTTGCAAACAAATACATAAATGCTGCTTGAGTTATATGATATCTCTGTTTTGAGATCCATCTCATGACTGTGGTGATCACTTAGGGTGGTTGTATGCATCTGAGTAATAATTCAAAAACATAAGAGGAATGCTAAGTATAAAGTAGTTTGAGAAATGGTCATTATTCTTCATTTTAGCAGTATTTTTAGTGAGAATGATCAGGAAACATATGACAACAGATTAATGTTTTGAAGATGACTCATGTTTTTGCTTTGAGTGTTGTTTTTTTTTTTCCAAACACAAAGTGAATTAATTGAATTAGATCTGTTTTAACCGGTAGTGAGAATTGCTCTGAAAAAACACAAATCATAGAAGTCAGTTGAACTTACTTTCAAAGAATTTCATAAGCTGAAGCAGATATTAATCTTTTTGGCTGGTATCACTGTGCAGGATTTTACCACTGGCAGCTTCTCCAACCATACAAACCAACCACCTGTTCTGACCCCCCAAAATCTATGCAACAAGCTGAGACCCATTAACACTAGACTAACATACAACGAACTTTATAATGAAAGCTTTATTATGACAGAGGCAACCTAGCCCTGAAAGGACATCTATCTCAGGTTTCATGGACTCAAATGTAAAGAAAGAAACTTGGACTGTGTCCATCACTGTCTGAAGTTGTCTCAGCAGTCAGGCTCTGGTGAGACAGATCACAGTGACTTGCACCACTGCCTCTGCCCTGCATTTTTCACCTGTAATGGATCATCTTGGCAGAGGATGCTGTTCTGCTGGACTCCATATTCAAATTCTGCCACTGACCCTTCAATTTGTCTTGAGATACTCGCTTTACCATTTTTCTTTTGTTCAGTTTGATTTTAAGACTTTTAGAAAGAGATTATTTTGGTGCTGTCTTGGTGTGTGTGCTTCAGTGCCACAGCCACCCGCGTTAAATCCTACTGCCAGCAGCACAGGAGAGACTGTTACTTCTATCCATCAGTTCCTTTAGAACAAACTCAGAACAGCAGAGCAGACTGCAGGAGGGCCGCAAAGCTTCACACAGAAAGCAGAGCAGCCCCTGCAAGGCCAACAGCTCACAGCTTTTTCGAGTGGACCAGGAGGAACCACGCTGACAGCATCAGTTAATTCAAAAGCCAGGTTCACCTTCAAGCAGGCACTGGGGCTGGGGATGCTGGAGGGAGAGAGTGGGCTCCTGTGATTCCTTCCAGCAGTGCTGTCGGAGCTGCTCCGGGCACTGACCTCTTAAAGCCTGTCTGCAGGGCTTTGCCTTGGCGGCATTATGACAGCTACCTACAGCTAAGCTGTTCTCTGACATCTTTCTCACTCGGCTGCACTTCTCTTTATGTAGGCTGTTTTGTTTTTTCTACAACGTTGAATATTTTAGCTGGGCTCCTTAAACTTTCATCACACGCTGCAAAGAGGGGAAATGGAATGAAACTTAAAAGAAACACAAGGTTTTGCAAGTAGCTTTGATGTTCTGTAGCTTTTTATTTATAGAATACAGATTAACTTCCTTTTGTTAACAGCTATTGTTGCTTTATAATGGGCTCTGCAAATGCTTTGATAAATGAATTGAAAGAGTTTGCTGCAGCTCCTGCTAAGTGCCCTGACTTGCTAAAAAGTGGGTCCTGTAGAAATGTGTTTCTGACTGAAAAATGGAGCAAGTAAATTCCATCTGATTTTTGATGGTTATGAAATAAAGCAATTGCTTTGAAGCTGTGAAATGCAATTTCTTACCTCACATGTAACCCATAAAATTCAGCCTCAACCTAACCCACGTATCTGTATTGGACAAACATAATCTGCAAGTTTACTCTCTAGTCATTTACCCTTCTTTACAAAACTTTTTTTACTGATACCTTATAAATCCCTTTCCTCCTGGCTCTTGCATCTCTAGTTTTGTTACCTTTTTATAACTGGGGATATTTTGCTTCTAAGGTGGATGTCAAGAGTCTTTCTTCCTTAAATACGTAACTGTCTGAAATTTTCTACATACATTCAGAATCATGCCAAAGGTGGCAAGTATTTTGAGATTTCCTAGTATCACTAGAAAGCATTAGTTGTGAAACCTGTTAAGAATGAGGATAGCTACTGGGTGGCTACTGCTTATTTCCATACATCTATCTCATGTTGTCTTCATACCTGTTCCTGTCCTTAGAGCCACTATTCCTAGTATTAGTGCTTGGCCAGAGGAGGTTATCAATTCAGTACTGTCACAGATAACCTGAAACTCAAATCTAAAGGAGCACATGTGCTGAGACACCTAACATGCACTTTAAGTGGAAGATAGTGGCCTGAATCCATATAAGATGTTTCATAAACTTCCAGCTGTCCCCACAAGCCATATCTGTACCAGTAAGTTAAACAGTCATGCTGGTAAGTATGTAGTAGTTATTTACAGAAAAAAGTCAGAAAATAGTCATAGATAAAACATCCTTTTCAATCTGTATGGTGTTCAAACTGTCATTTCCCATTATGTAGTCTGCAAATGACTTATATTTTCCATTACTCTCCCTTTGATTGCTCATTTTCTGGTCTCCCACAGCTGCATTCAGCACACTGTACAGCTCTTTGTACAAAACCTGGATTTCTCCTTGCAAGGTAACAATGTGCATTTGAGTCTTCTCAGGCCGTAGGGGAAACAAAAGCCAGAACTTGAGAGCACTGAACAAGTACTCCAACTGTGAGTCTACATGTAAAGGTCATCTACATGGAAAGGTCAGCTACATGGCTGTGTGAAAGAAAATATCAGGTATTTCTCCATACTTAAAAGGACTATTTTCAGGTATGAATTCCAGATTTGGGGTTATGGATTTCAATATTTTAGAGTTCCTAGATCAAGTGTTCTAAGAGATATCTAATGTGCAAAAAATACCCTGGAAAAATTAGAAAATATTCTTATAAAATGGATTTTTTTTCTTGGATTTATATAATCATATGGCTATAACCATTTGCTATTTGTTCTACCCACTAGCTGTAAAGTGCAATAGCAGCATGATTCACCACATCATCTTAAGATACCACCTAATTACATATACCAAACCTTGGGTTATTACAATATTCATCTTGTTTCTATGGGGTTTTGGTTTGTTTTTTTTTGTTTTTTTTTTTGGTTGGTTGGGTTTGGTTTGGGTGGTATTTTTCGTGGGGTTTTTTATTATTTTTATTTGGGGTTGGGTTTTTTTTTTGTTTGTTTGTTTTTTTCAAAGAATCTCTCCTTCCAGTCTAGTAAATTATTTTCATTTAGTTGATTTCATCTGCAAGGTGAGTTCAGAATGGAAAAACATCTTGCCTTTTTTTCATTTGTTCATAGGCTCTTTAGACTATTCATGGCTCCTTTCTTAGCCCCTTATCTGGCCAGATGAATAAAATGTACTCAAGTAATTAGCACATTTCTTTTATTCAAATTTAAATCCGTGTCATTTTCAGTATTTAATAATTTCGAAGTCAATTTTGCAAAAATAATATTTGGGGAATTAGACATGCTAGTTAGCTGCCATTCCTCTCCTCTTTCAGTAAGCAGAATGCTGCTCTCTTTTCATTTCATCTTTTTAACCCCAAGGACTTGAACTCTATTTTTAGCCTTTGTATGAATTTGAAATCTAATACATTTTAGAGAACCTATCATAGATGTCTAAAACCTTGGAAGTAATTAATTAAGTCTTGCTATTTCCAGACTACACCAAAACAATTTGTCACTGCATGTAAAATGGTATAATCGAGTAGTATAAATGTTTTCAGGCCAAGTCTTGCTATGAATTATTTAGTTCATCTCTCCTAATTAAAGATCTATTGGAGGATTAATGTCTCATAACCTGACAAACTACTTTACTAAGTAACAAATTATCCATATAATGACCTCAAACTAAATTTATAGAACTTGAGCAGTAATTTGCATAAGTATACAAGATCCATTGAAATAGAAAGTATTTGTCCTTGATATTCAAAACAGATTCTCAATCTGCATTTGAGAGAGGAATTTGGACCAACTGGAAATCTAAAATAGAAAAAATAATTATGTGTGTCTGCTTTTTTTTTCGGCATTTCCATAAATATCAGCTTGTAAGAACTGCTTCTGTGAATACAGTAAGATAACAAAGTTACGCTACGAAGTAAAAGCACAGATGTTCTCATGGAAATATGGCATATTTTCCTTTGTAATGCATGCATCACATATATTTTCTGGTTATAGAATTTGTATTATAAACCTATAGCATATGCTATGCATCTGGAAGTGGTTGTGAAAAAAACCCAGACAATGTTAATGGTTCAGAAAGGTAGTGAAGGAATGTAGTGAAGGGTCAATATAGAAATATAGGTTAATGTATAAAGGTGAAATTTTGGGTCAGTACAGAACAATTGCCAATATTCCTGTAAGAAGGAAAGCAGGATACAGTGTTATGCTTCCACAGACCATTGTTCAGAACTGGTTAGCTGCCAAAAAATGGTTAAAGATAAATATTAACAGTAATGAAAATAGGCTATCGTAAAACCGAGTGTATCACAGAATCACAGAATATTAGGAACTGGAAGAGACCTTGAAAGACCATCTAGTCCAATCCCCCTGCCCAAGCAGGATCATCTAGAGTAGGTCACATAGGAATGTGTCCAGATTGGTCTTGAATGTCTCCAGAGAAGGAGACTCCGCAACCTCTCTGGGAAGCCTGTTCTAGTAATCTGTCACCCAATAAGCTCCTCCTGCATCTCTTGAGGTCCAGGCTGCCTGTGGTTCCAAGACTGGAGACCCAGCTCAAACCATCCCAACTGTGTAACTGTTCCTCCAGTTTATGAGAAAATTCCCAAGTTGGGAGAAAAAACTGTGTGAAAGAGTAAAACAACGAGAAAAGAAAAATTGCAAACTGGGTACAGATGTTGAGATATGGTTTGTTAGTAGCTCAAGAGGAAAGCATTCAAGAGGAAAAGGTATACCAACATGGAAGAGTATGAAATCCTAAAGGGAAAAGCCACGAATGCCGGTCAAGTGAGTTGAGAATCACTAGGTCATGGGTCTGAGCTGCCAGTGACAGCAGTGATGACAGCTGGTGGCAGACCAGCAGCGCTGCAGAGCCAGTGCCCGGGGCTGCAGAGGCTGACCCTTCCCCCCATGTCTCATGATGAATGGAGGTGCTGCATGCTTAGCATAATAGTTAATGTTAATGCTGATGAACTGATGCTTAGCCTAATAACTCATTAAATCCTACCTATCCAATGTGCACTAGCTACTTAGACAATAATTGCTTTATACCTTATGTCGCATGCATCTTGTGTCCTACATACTTTTATGCTGGCCAACGAGACCTGAAAAAACCCTATTCAACTTGGCAAAAATGCCTGCCACTTTTGGATTTCTTCCCCTGAGTACATGACCTATTTCTGTTAAGCACAGCAGATGAGGCTATGACTGGACAACCTCCGAGTCCCAGATTTTCAGACTCTCAGCGCAATTACACCTTACTTCTACTTTCTCTTTGTCTTGCTTTTACCAGGGCACACTTCTCTCAAAAAATTTTTAGTAAAATGGAAAACAAATTTCAAGTCTTCATGTCTCCCTTTAGGATCTGCAGAAGAAATTACAATCAACACACATATTCCTGTCTGACCAGGGATACAAGTGCTTAGAGTACATAGAGAAGAGAATTTCTGATTCCCCATATCTGATTCACAAACTCCACTGTAATACACAAAATTAGACAGTGCTGAGCAAAAATACCCCTGCACTCTTGTGTACACTAAATGCCCATGAGAAAGATGATAAATAACCAGTCAGAACATCTCATTTTATTTGTAAATAGAAAGGGTCAATTGACCAGACTTCCACAGTTCTGGGGAAAGCACATGAAGAAACATGTTTTACTGAAGAATCCAAAACAAGGAAGGCTAGAAAATCCCCTAAACCCACAACAATCATTATTTTAGTACACATCCAGATCCAAAAGAAAAACATAGCTAAAAAAACAAAGCAGAGTGAAATTTAAAATGGACAAACAACTCGCTCTGATCACAAGTTTAATAAATCTCTGAGTTACCAAATCTTGCAAAATTGCTTCTTAGGAGGAAAAAAACCCCTTTAAGTAATAGCCTCTGAAAACAAAACAATAGCTAAAACGTATAAACCTACAGAATGGGCTTTTGGATTTGGTTTGTTGTACTCTTGGAATAGAGTGTGGCATAACTTCCAATGCATAAGAAAGGAGTTTCAAAATTTATATTAAAAAAAAAAAAAAAAGGAAGAGAAGAAAAATAAACCACTGGTACCATATTTTTAACATATGAAAAAGTATGACAAATTTACAAAGTTACTTTAGTAGTCTATTTTAAAAGTCATAATAATCACAATGTAAAATATGCTCCAATTTCTCTTTGAATTAAGGCTCAATGAAATGTAGAGCCTAACATGGAAAATAAAACTCCTTCAAACCAGTTATAACTGTCTCTGCATTATCCATTCCCTACTTAGGAACATCTACACTTGTAGAAAAATATCCCTCTGTTTGTCGAGTTTAGGAAGCACTGGCTTCACTGTAGGTCTATATTCTGTGTTCAGTGCAAGCTACGTGTGCATACAGGCTCTTCTGCAGAGCTGGAGGAAAACAAATCAGTTTTTCAGGGTTCACTTTTTGCAGGGTTCCAGTGTTTTGACATGTCTTATACAGCTTGTCCTCCATACCAATCAACTAGCTGCTGTAAGACCCAGGGGCCGACCCGCGTGCTGTTCAGTTTGGCTGAGCCCAGAAATTCCTAGACAGAAATATAGGGAAACCTGAGGTTAGAAAATGGTGCAAACAAGGACTGGAAAATTAATTTTGATAGACTTCTGCACTATTTTAATTATTTCCAGAATGAGCATGTTGAGTGGTGTAATTGGTCACCTTCAATACAGAGACTGTATCTGAAATAATTCCATAGTGTGTTTTGGATATATTTTTGAAGGTTTGCACCTACAGTTCTGGAGGGCACAATGACTTCTTAAAAGCAGCAGGGCAAAAAAGTGACAAGACAAACTCTTGTGTTTTCTACTGGGAGTTGCAAGGTCAATGCTGATTTAATTGAGATCTGGAGAGCACAGCTTTACCCAAAGGTATAAAAGAGAAAGATGCTACAAGGAGATTTCTTCTCATGAAAATTTCAACTCAATCAATATGAAAGCTACACATTTGGATCAAAAATGGCAGGGAATCCTCGAGGACTCTTCTGACAAAGACCTCACATAATCCTAAAGCAGCCTTTGATATCCTGAGAGATCATTTTGTGGCTTTTAAAATGTTGAAACATATAAAAAAAAAAAAAAAATCAATTTTTCTGGGATCTTTACTTTTACATTAATTTCAGGTAGTGACATTTCTAACTATTTTGAGTGCTTCCATCCTAATTTCTTTCTTCACCAATAATGGTCTTCCTAGGAAGGCTATGAGTTCTCTGAGTCCTAATGAGAGTACTTGAAGAAATGAGGCAAAGGTGGAGGGCCAGCCTAGGACAAGTCAATATATTAATGCAATTAAGGGTTTGTGCTAGAAAAATATTTAATGTCCTGGTATGTTTAGTGTCTCTCTCTGCATGTCTGTGAGTCTCTCTCACTCTTTTATTTTGCAATATGCATTTTAAAGTCCACATTGATTTTTGTATTTCAAAGACTAAATTAAAAAAAAAACAAAATTAAACCAAAATCAAACAAGGAATCGTTACTTTGGCACTCTATTATAGTTGCTGTATTGAAATATTTCCATTTCTAGCATCACCTCAATTGGATTTACTGTCATACAAATTTATACTAATATAAAGTTGTTTCCTACTAACCGCATTTTAGACCAAATTATATGCGTCCGGGTCAAAGTAGGCCTTATATTAGCAGGTGAGCTGGTATGAATATTGGGAATTAAAATGTCCAGCAGTTTTTTGAATTATCTTAAAGTATGTGAAAGAATGTATATAGTGTATGCAACATTTTGTTAATTTTTTAATTAAATGCATTGTAATTGAGCCAGCAGTGTGCCCAGGTGGCCAAGAGGGCCAATGACATCCTGGCTTGTATCAGGAACGGTGTGGCCAGCAGGACCAGGGAGGTGATAATCCCCCTGTATTCTGCACTGGTGAGGCCTCACCTTGAGTACTGTGTTCAGTTTTGGGCCCCTCACTTCAAGAAGGATGTTGAGGTTCTGGAGCGTGTCCAGAGAAGGGCAACGAGGATGGTGAAGGGTCTGGAGAACAGGCCCTACGAGGAGTGGCTGAGGGAGCTGGGGTTGTTTAGTTTGGAAAAGAGGAGACTGAGGGGAGACCTTATTGCTCTCTACAACTACCTGAAAGGAGGTTGCAGTGAGGTGGGGGTTGGTCTCTTCTCCCCAGTAACAGGCGACAGAACTCGAGGTAATGGCCTCAAGCTGCACCAGGGAAAATTTAGGTTGGATATTAGAAAGAACAACTTTACTGAGAGAGTCATCAAGCACTGGAACAGTCTACCCAGGGGGGTGGTTGAGTCCCCATCTCTTGAGGTGTTTAAAAGACGGGTAGATGCAGTGCTTGAGGATATGGTCTAAGGGTAGACTTGGTGGCGGTGGGTTAATGGTTGGACTGGATGATCTTAGGGGTCATTTCCAGCCTTAAAATTCTGTGATATGATAATGTTTACATTTATAGCTTATATGCCCCTCATTTTTTACTTTTTTAAATATTAAAAAGAGAAGAAAACACCTAGGAAATAAAAGAACGGTGCTTAAAATTATCTGAGTTTTATGAACTAGAACATTAAGTACATTTAAATTTTGTTATGGAAACATTCTTACATTGCTTTATTTAAATCACAGCTTATTTTGGAATGCAGAAGCAGCAGCACTGATCATCTCTTTGAAGAGATATGTACTCAAAATCTATGAGTCAAAACCCAAACCATTTAAAATCAAATAACTATCAGGGGATATGAATATTAAAGTGAACATTAAAAAAAACCCTAAGCTGATTCTAAGCTTATTTATGTATTTTCTTCCCTTGTGTGGAATAAGTGGATATGCAATTTGCTTTGGATTTACGTTTAGATTTAATGTACATCTGGGGAAGAAAAAAAAACAAAAAGGTTTCTCAATAGATTTCTGGTATAACTAGAAAATTAGACCAAATTAAACTACTCACTGGTCTTATCAGATTTGTCTGCTCTTTATACATGTATATGTACACAGATGCAGCTATATATAAATGTTCCAACTCATCATTCATTCTGCTTTCTTCCCTCATGATAATAATACCATCTTGGTCCCACAAAATGGGGCTATTGCATCTTCCCTACAGGGCAGTAAAGAAATTGTATGGAAAATGCTGTATCACCATTAGTTAGGTCACCATCACCAGTTACAAAATGTAAAGTTCTGTTTAAAAGCATGGTGTTTTGCTAGAAAAAAAAAATCTCATAAGTGGTTAATAATTCAGACAGTTTGGTAGTGTTTCCAGATACTACATGTATTTGGGCCTGGATGCAAAAGACCCAGAAATAACGTAGTTCCTCTGTCTGGCATGAATTACCACTTTTTTTTAAACCATGGCATTTACTTCCAGGAAAACTGCATGCACTTATAGCAGAGTCAAAATGATATAGTTCACATGCCAGGGGAGAATAAAAACAGGAGGAACATGGAGGATCTGGGAAGCTGTTACTTTAAATATAAATGATGGGGCACACACCTAAAAGAATTAAATAATAAAGATAAATAATATATTAAAAAATAACAACCCTTTGGTCAAGACTTAAATTCTGGTCAAGATTTAAGGATCATTGACCAATAGAAATCAAAAGTATTATTGAAAGATAGCAGGACAAGACAGACAAACAATATAGATGGTGTGAGACTGTAATTTGGCTGACTGACTGCTTGAATGAAATCATTAACACTTTGTCACTGACTGGAGACATAAAAGCTCAAGACCTGACTATGAGAGAAAATATAGCTAGAACCTGAAATGCCAATGAATAGGAGGAAAAGCATCTTTGCTTGTAATGGCATGGAGTAGTTCCCCAAAAGCATCACCAGATTTAAAATATGACTAGTAGTAAGTGACCTACCTTTTATTTTAACTATCAGCTGAACCTTTTCACAGGCCCAGAGGCTAAGCGTGAACTTTCATGCAACCAGAATCAAGTGCATCTCACACACTGTCTAAAAGGCAGTTGTATAAAATGATAAATACCGACCACAGTAAAAACCACCAAAGAAAACCTCTCTCTCACCAAGCCAATTTTTGCTAACAATCAGTCTGTTCCAGGCCTTTCTCAGGCTCTCTCCTGTCCTTCTGGATTTATCAATTTAGTAATTTGAAAAGTTTATGACTCAAGTGGTTTGTTCAGTCAATCCCAGTCTCAAATAACCCTGTAGAGACTGAGACCACTATCATTCGAAGAAACTGTTTCTGTTCTGCAGAAGCAACAGAAATAACAGAGGTTCAGAAAAAGTTATCTCCTTGCTTTACTTCTCTGTCAGCATGAAGTGATACAAAATCTGTAAAAGTCATAAAACCAGATCACTTGGGTCAATTGTGATGTCCCAAGATCTCATTATCAGAATTTTTCACTTTAATATAAACATGAAACTATGGGGTGATAATGACTTCTGAGAGCCAACCAGGAGACGTGAAAACATATAATTTCAAAAGCCATATTTGTTCTCCACTACAGGACTGCTTAAGATTTAAACTTTCAAAATTGAAATCTAGTGAAGGAGTTGAAATAGATCCACCACCAAAAATACAGGATCTGGCCAAAATGAATAGGAAAATTTTAGAGTACTCTTCTTCCTACTAACATAATTTTAGCTTCTTATATTGGACAAAGACCTGCTGATGTTACATTGCCTTTGGTGGCTCTGCCAGCCTGAACCTCCTCATTCACCCTTAGAATTCTGCCTGTCCATGTTTGTGGTTTGGGGGGAGAAATGAAAATGCCACCCATCACTCAAGTGTATCTCTTCTCCTGGTCCTGCAGTGGTAAAACAAGCTAAAGCAGAAAAAAAAAATGCAAATTGGTGACTGGTGCTATCTCTGTCTCATACATTTATCTTTTCTGTGCTCAAACTCTGCTAAATAAACTGGAGAAATGGCCCCTCCTGACCTGTCAAAAGTCTTTCAGTTTGCAAAGATTCAAGGTTTTCTTTTTGCATTTAATAGTATGTGAAATTACACAAGAGCTATAGTTGGAGAACATTAAACACAGACAAAAATTAGAAGTGAAACATGTAAAAATAGGGAGCAGGTCTTCTTGATCCTTAATCTCTAATTGAACCTTACTACTACCCCTAAAAATAATGTTAAGTCATGTAGAATATAATAGAAATGTCACCCAATAAAAAATAAAAACCCTTTAAGAATTTAAATGGCAAGAGCCTTGAGCAATTGACAATAGGTTTCTTCCAGAGAAACAACTAATCTAGAGAGAGGACTCAGGATTACTGGAGCTAGCTGTCATGCAGCTCTCTGAACTTTCTACATTTCTGTTAGCTGAGGGTATTGGCCCATGCTGACCTTCTGTACTCTGCTTCAGGCAATCACATCAAACTCCCTTTCTGAAGAGCCAATGTGAATGACACTCTGCTAATGACTCTTCCTGCCACATTTCAAGATTTGTGACATGTACATCCAAAGGAATTATGAACTCCATGTCTTTTGCCTGGAATTAATGAAATCCTTTCAGTTCAAAGACCCTTAGCTTTAGCGCTAATTCAAAGGATATCAAAGTAATTGATAGTCTGCATGAATAAATCTGTGTGCTTTAAAATACTTAACCTTCAAAAAACCCATCAATTTATAATCATGGCGCCTTAAAATGTTGAAATCACTAATCAGAAGAAATTTCTGAGCATTACACTTACAGTTGGTTAACCTATATTTGGCAAAGGAGTTATTTTCCTTATCAACTGATTTCATAGAGGAACCTCACACAACAAGCAACTATATCATGCTTCTATACAGGAACTCTTACTTGACCTCTGCTCAGAAAATTTCTCAATGCCTATTCCATAGCTTGCATTTCCAGTGCTATTCCTGATTAAAAAAAAAAAAATCCAAACTAATTAGCATGGAACAACCAACATTGACAACATATACTGGGACTTAAATACAGTCCTAATTTGTAAAAATGTTCTCAAGGATGCTGTATTATTGATTAAAAATTAACATTTTCTCTTGCTCTAAAGCAATTAGTTAAAATGTAAGATAATGAATATTTATAAAGCTAAGGTAAAACCTTGATCATACCCTAAGACACTGATTTTGTGTTTAATAGCAGCTAGCAAACTGCTGGCAAGCAGATCTTATATATCGGGTTTTCAGGGCAGAAGTTTGTTCATTGCAGCCTGCTTTACAGCTAGAACTGAGAATGCAAGAAAGGTACAATTTCCGCTCAAAAAAGCCGAAAGGCAGCAGCAATAGTACAAAAAGTCAAGTCAAGCTAACTTAAAGTGCATATTCCCAAGTGTTTGTCATCAGAATAGAAAGGTCAAACTGTCAAGTTAGCTGACACCTTTGATAAAGTCGACAGCAACACTAGTTACAGCTTTGCAGCTTCTGTTCAGAAAAAATGAGCATGCTGCATTGCATCCATTTGCTGGGACTCCTCTGACGGAGAACAAGGTCGTAGCTAGACATCTTTACTGCACTGGCAAAGGTAAGATGCAGCCTGTCCTTCAGTCTTGGTAACTGCAGCTTGTTTTTATGAGCTGTTCTGATAGCTCTGTACTTCATACCACTCAACACAACCACTACAGCTATTAGCACTTTGTCTTGATATCAGCTTTCCTTCCCTAAAAGACTTAATCATTCCATAGTACATTTTGAGTTGCCTCCAGAACCTTCTTTTTTTTTTTTTCTATTTTCTGGATTTGGTTTTCTTAATCCAGAAGATTTCAAATGCACTAAAAACTACTCCATAATTATTAAAGAGATTTCTATACCTGGGGTGATAAAACTAAGGTATAAAATCTTGAAGATATATGTATTTCAGATATTGTCAACATTCAGAAAAGAATGACATTGGAAGAAGCACTTTAGAGTAGTTGCTAATGCTGGAGGTGCCAAATTCTGGGAATTGCAACAGAAGAAAATAGAGGACCAGCTGTCACAAGGACATTTCCTCAAGATCAAGAAACAGTATTGTTGTATAGCCCATTGTCTTTAGGAACACAGAAATGTATATGTGATAGTCACCAGGCAGGGTAAAAATCTGCCCATGAAGGACTCCACAGAATTTAGTACATCCCTAGTAATCCCTCATCTCCAGCCTGAATGGAAACCTTGGTATGCATGCTGACTGTTGAGTGTTAAATTTCTTCTTTCTGGACCAGCTGGAGATTCAAACTCTTCTTGAGAGTTGCCATCTCAATCTTTCCATAGGCAACTGGGACTTCATGTGTCATTCTGAGACCTCAAGGTATTAAGGTCTTCATCAAAAAGATTATTTTCTCTTCAGAGAAGAGTCTTGCATAACAGCCATAACAGTAGAATCTGCTGATCACAGCTGGGGCCATAGAACTCACATAGCTGCAACCTTCACAGAAATGCTTCTGGTAGTAAAGGAAAGGTTGTTAAAAACTGTCTGTCACAAACTGAAGCACCATAGAAAGAGGGGGATTTTACATCTTGAATCTTTATGGAACTATTAGACATGGTTTGGGGGGGGTTTGTTGGGTGTTTTGGTTTGTTTTTGGGTTTTTTTTTCTAGTTTATAACTATACAAATTAAATTTAAAAGTACTGTAAGATTAGGCTGAAATGTTATCTCTTCTCCTTATCTGCTTCTCTATAGGCTCGCTTCTCTCAGGTGAAGCCACAGGTTCACAGCAATTAAAATATTAACATCCATTTCTGACAAAAAGGAAAAATTAAATGCTTACCTAAGTTAATGTAAGTAAATATGAAGGCTTTAAATTAAATCTTTGACTGTAGAAAGGGTGACTATAGTATTACCAGTCACAAATGAAATGCTGAATGACAGAAGCTCACTACATCAGTCACACTTCTTAACTTCAGTAGAGGTGACTTATCCAAGGATATTGCTTTGTATTTCCTCATTCTCCAGGAAACACCCGAATCCATTCTTTACAGAATATAGCTTGAGCAGGGAAGATTTCTTGCTTTCTTTACTTATTTATTTATTGTTTAATCACAAACCCCGTGAACACAAAGTTAGGAAGCAATGTCTCGTCCATTACTTGATTTGGATAGAGAAAGTCTGAAAAGTTGTAAAGTGAGGCTGAGTATCCATATGCTTTAGAGGAAAAAGAGTGAAACCTCTTTTTAAATCCACTGCAGATCTCACATGGGAATTACGTGCCTGTTGAAGTCCCA
Source organism: Heliornis fulica (assembly GCA_013399135.1). NCBI lineage: Eukaryota > Metazoa > Chordata > Aves > Gruiformes > Heliornithidae > Heliornis > Heliornis fulica. The sequence continues at coordinate 351,560 of VXBZ01006465.1, forward strand.
GGTAGGTCAGAGATGATACTCAGCCGCCAGATGTTTTGTGCGGTGAGAAAGACATGAAGCTGTTTGATACTCGAGATATTTACAAGACAGGCAGAGAAACACTGTAAGCTCCAAATATTCTCAGGAAAGGAGACTGGAATTGAGTGAAGGGAACTCCCCATCATTGCCCTGCCTCTCCAGTTGGGAGAAAGACTTGCGCCCCTACCCCTCCAAGCGGACATGTACCGTTGTGCTTCAGTGACATGAAGACCCTCTATTTTTTTATTTTGTCTAGTCCTCTCACAAGCTCAAAATTCTTCCCCAAATATTATTTCAAATTATATGGTGCTAGGGGTCAGATTATTGTTAATTACTTTCTACCCTGCACCTATGCTAATTTTGTAGCTAATAGGGAAAAAATTAAAATCCTTTCCTTTGCAATAAGGCTAGCCTCAAGGGACTGACTAGCTGATTGACATTCCAGCCATTAAGGTATTGTTAGAAATATTGAACACTTTCTGAGGAGTTACCTGGAGCTCTTCTGCCCAGTTCAATTAATTTTATTGAACCATTATCCTCTCAACACACTGCTCGCTTCTTTTATCCACCTGTTCTTGTAGGCACTTGTATAAATTCTCTAGGACTTTCTCCAATTTCTGATCATACCAACAATATCAAATGAATATCAACCAAAATCCAAAGTTCTAACATATTATAGAGATGAATAAAGTGATATATTATTGAATTACAAATCACAAGCTGAGGCTTAAAATTATATCCTGTGATTTTCTTTTCTCATGCCAGTATGCAAAATTACATGTTGAAATGATGTAACCAAAGAAAAAGGATTATATCTCAACTTCATAAGAATTGCAGATAAAATTAATTATAGTGCTAACATAGGACAATTTAGCTCCTGATATATCTGTCTACTCCAAATCAGACAAACACAAGAATTTTTATTATGCTATCTTTGTAAACTTCTTAAAATTTAAGTATTATTTACTTAAGCATAAAACCAACAAAACCAACTGATGTGTAACCCTGCTGTCAGCAGCTGTTATTTGGTGTTCCTGATGGAGTTATGTGATAGTTGAGTCCTTCACTGTCGTTTCCAGTAGCCAATAAATTGCTACTCTACTAGTCTTATTTTTTAGTTACCTCCTCATTAACATCTGCATGGCAGCTGGGCATCAGCAGAAGATGGCTTCAGCTATGTCCCACAGGGTAATGCCAGAGTGGAGGACTGATTCCTGCAGTTCTCTCTTCTGGAGGCTGTTCCCACAATCCGAGGCTCACTTTGGCACCTAGACCTTGGCACCACAAAGGAGGACTGCTTGCTGCTCCAGTCAAGCAGAGGTGGCAGCTTTCACGTGGGAATAGAAGGAATTTGTTTTGTTGCTCCTTCATTCCTGAATTCTCCCTTTCTTTTGTTCTATGCAATATATATATTGTCACTTAATTTGTGAAACTATTTACTTAAAAGCTGCAGATGTTCACAGATAAATGATTTGCAATAAGACTATGGGGTTTGTTTTTTTTTTAATTTGAGCATCCAACGTGCCTGTAAAACATTCAGCATGTACTTTCTACTCACACTTCTCATTTTTTAAAATTGGCTCACATGTTTTTCTTGTATTTAACTGTCCTACTCATTGTCAGAATTTTTAAGCTCTGCACATTTTTTTTGGATTTCCAGTAACGCAGATGACTCATAATCTAGCTATGGTTTCTTTTAAAAAATTGTAAATTCTTATTTCAGATGTTTCATTCTTAAATAAAATTACTGAAATAATTACTGCAATAGAAACCAGAGGAATGTCTAGAAGATTTCTTCTATACCTGCATAGCTTTACACTTGAACTTTCAATGGAATAGATTTAGTGCATGTCACTGTGCACTTAACCATATTATGTGATAAACATTCAGATATAATGGAATATTAAACACAGATAACGGACACCCAAATTTCATAGTATTTGTTAATTCAGAAAAATGGGGGAAACCAATAAGGGATGAGAACTTTTCATCCAGTGGATTTCTGCTATAATTTTTTTTTTTGTTCTATCTTCCATGCTTTTGTGGTAAAGGGCCTTTCACACACTTAGTTTCAACCATGCAAACTACACTGCTGATTTGAACTATTAATCTTAAAGCAGTATGGATCAGCAAAAATCTTTTGCCAATATTAAGTCACATCAGAAAATAAAGTTTAACAACTTCCATTAAGCATTTTAAACTCTAGTGTAATGCAGTAGTGATAGCACTAACATATGACCTTTGTCATTGTGTCTAAATTAATCAATCCACGTTCTTACAATTCTTTTCAAATAAGAAAAAAAAAAGGCAGAAGCATTATTGTTTCTTTTCCTTTAAAATCTTGGTGATTTTAACACAAAAATAAGGGGATGGGAAAGGACGGTGTTTATCCGAAACAAAACAAGAACACACTTCAGCAACAGGTGAACACTCAAATACTCAAGTGGTTCAAGACTTGAATTACTACTGTGATAATTAACATCATTACAACTGAGTCAGGTATAAAGCTGAGGTCACTCTGTAAATATTCTAAGGTGGACTGAACTGAATCATGATTGTACCAACTGCTGTTCCTCAATATTGCCCTCAATTACCAGGATACATGGCCACAGTTCCTGTATGTTTGTTCTTGAAAGGAGCTGTGTATACATATAAGCTACTGAAAATGTATTGCTTCAGTTCTCTGCAGTTCCCTGTGAATTTTTATGAAATTAGGAACACCTTACACCTTGAAAAAGCATTATGTAGTCAGCAAGTTAAAGCTCCTGTTTAAACAAGTGCTCAGTATAAACCATCAGGGCAGACTTGCAACTAATTGGTAAATTTGCAGGCCTCTTTTTTTCAAAATTGGGTATGAACTACTAACCTAGGGAAAAAGTGTGTATTTTAATTTTAAAAAACCTTAACTTATTGTGTAATGAAGAGTTTAAGTGTTTCCCAGCAGTACAACTTACAGTGTAACTTTTAAGTTCCTAGTTAAAAATAAATAAAAAAAACCCCAAACAAACAAGTGTCAAAACAGAACAAAACCTGTGCAAATTTTCAGCAAAGCTGACTTGCTATATTTCAAGTATAATTTACACCAGCACTGCCCTGGCTGACTCATCCAATGGCTTTTGCTGTCTGACTTGGGCTGAAATTACTATTTTCTTAACTAATTCATCCCTAGAAACCTTCTAAATGAATTACTCTGCGGCCAGTGTCAAAGGTGCCATATAATATAAATATTTGCTTAGAGTTATCACTATATTACTTAATTTATTGAGATAAATAGGGAATCCCTTGGCACAAATAATATTTTACACCATAAAGAGCAGGCTATTTTGACACCAGCTGGTATTATGGGTTCACAAGTAATCACTGACATAAATCAGTAGATGCTGGAAATACTGATTATACATTCACTGTAATTTTCTGGCACCATGTCTTTAGGATATGACCATCATAACTTTCACTTAAGTCTTCAAAAAGCAAGCCTAGAAATAAAAATAGAATTTTAGGCTTTGGCAAAGATTAAATAATTAGTTAATGATTCTTCAGAGAAAACCTCTGTATGGCACTGCAATATCAGACTTTGAACGATCCATGAAGTAATTTATTTGCTCCTTCTCAATTAGTGTAAGTTGTTAATATCGGTTAAAGCAAACTTTCCAAGAAAATGATAGAAATATGATAACTGTCATAGAGTTTCCTGGTTGCACTTTTCACAGTTCTGGTGAATGGAAGTGAATGGAAGTTAAATATTATATCCACCTTTAATGTGTTCTGTTTTGATTGAGTTTGGCAAGAGGAGTATGTCCAAAGATCAGAATTTCATATTCCTTCATGAGAGGAGAGATTCTTAGCCCAAGGTCTTAGCATTGGGCAGTATAATATCAGAAAGCTTAAATGAGGTTAAATGGGAAAGAGGAAGATTTCACTCTGAAGGAAGAGAGTTCAGTAATTAATTCTAATTATTTGGGTGTGTGCACATATGTTGATGTCAAAGAAGATTGACATCCAGACAAGGAAGGTAGAAGCTAGATGGGACATACAAATAGCATATAGAATCAGACACTTGGTGGCACAGACACTAGGGAAGAGCAAAAGACATCAAAGCAAACTGATCATGGTGGCAAGAGAAAAACCTAATACAAGCTAACTATAAATAAATTTAGTCTGGGAGTTCAAAGGAAATTACTACTCTGTATAATCAAGGGAGGCAACTGTTCTAATTATTTTTCAAATGGAACTTGATGAATTTATTACCAATAATCCATCAAGATGTAACTGTAATCACTGGAAAGTGAAAACCAGTTTTTATCTACTATAGCAAAACCCCTGAGCTTGCTTTCCCTAAGTACTCTGGTTTTCTGGATTTTCACCCTGAAAATATGTAGTTACATTTTACTCCCTTTTTCTGTGGAGAATTCTCCTGTCCTAGAGAATTGCTTAGCCTTTTCTTAGAATGGTTAGGGCTGGAAGGGAGCTTAAAGACTGTCAAGATCCAACACCCCTGCTGTGGGCAGGGACACCTCTCACTAGACCAGGCTGCTCAAGGCCCCATGTGTTTTCTAAGAAATACGTCTGTACTCACACTACCGCTGTTCCAGTCCCTGCCCCAGATCAGGCGTGCACATTTCTGCAGAAGAGCCATCCAAACCCTTCAGAGCAATTTGAATGATGAATGTGCCATGAAATGCATACAGAGTTACATGCCTCAGTTTAAAAATGTATTGTCAGAATGCATATTAAGTTAATTTTAGCAGATTAGTTTCATTAATTTTAAAGAACAGTATACTCATCACTGCTATAAAGTGTACATCTCCTTTGGCTATATTGTATATGCTTTAAAGTAACAAAATTAAACTGCAGATAATTTTTTTTTATTCTATTGATTCATTCTTAAATCTGGGGAAAGCATGTTGTATAGTGTTTTATGTCGGCACTTTGAAACAATGGGTTTCAATACCTTTTTGTCTGTGCATTAAAATAAATTTTAACAGTAGACCAAAACCGATTGATGCAATTCAGCTCATTTTAAAATGCAAGTAAATCAAGTTCATACCAGATGGCAGCCTGGTTCGCTGCCTCTCCCTGGTATCACAGTTTTGCTCTGCTTTACACTGGATATGGTAGACTATCCCTTTTAACTAGGGAAGTAGATCTGTACTTTGTAGAATTTACATCTGTCAAAACACCATTACACCTACTTTTGGCAATGTTATCAACTACAGTGACAGTTAAAGGTCTGTCTGGAAAGGGATGTCAGCAACCCCACAATCCCAGCTATAATCTTCCAAAGGCAAGTAGACCTGGATGGAAGGAAGACAACCTGATACATGAATTATTTTGCACGCTTGCACATGCACCAGTACTCCAAACATCAGCTCTGCTGTTTGGTGCTAGAACCCGCCAGCAGTTAGCTGGCTTTTTATAACAGGGTAAGGTTGTACAAGGCAGCCTTTTTTACACATGCCAAGTACATGAACAGGCTTTTGTAGCCTGCCAGGTAGTATCTCTCAAATGCTAAAGGAGGCTTCAGGCGCGGTCTTTGCAACTACGTTTCATACCAAAGAGGAAGCACTCCCCTAGATTCAGGTAAAAGAATCCCATGTACATACATGCTCACGTTGCACTTCATGACAGAACCTCTGCAAAAGAGGCAGCACCTGCACAGTCAGCAGCTGCTCACAAATAAGTGAAGATCTTGTGACTGCTAATGACCCATGCTGAGGAATCCCTCCTCCAAAAATTGCTTATTTTAAAAAGGCATTGGTTAGACAAAGGTGCAACACACAAGATACTTTGCCAGTCTTATTTTGCAGTTAAGTTTTGGTCTGCATACAGCCTGCCAAAGAAAATTTTCTTTTTCTTTTTTTAATACAATATATAATGTGTTTGCTACCAATAGTCTGTTATTAAATTACTGCTGGCCTATAAATTACATCTTTAGCAAAAATATCAACATGAGCTGTTTCAAAAAAAGCTATTTTTAAGAAAACAATTTTGCATGTAAAATAAGAGTGTCTATCAAGCTGTTAGCCCATTGCTAAGTGCCTGCATAACTGCTGGAGTGTTACGATCATTTCTGTAGACCTCTGCTAAATTCACACTGTGTCACACGTCACTCATTTCTGAAATACTCCAACGTAAAATGTTTTCAGAGAAAGAATGGGATCTAAGGCAGCAGATTCAATCCAGGCCTAAATGTTTTGAATTCTTCTTTTGAGATCATAAATAAAGTTGATGCTGGGAATTGAAAAATCGTTGACATATAATTTGTCTCCGAGATGCATTGTGAACTGACTCAGCTGTTGCAGCCACAAAACAATAAAACATTCTGATGTAACCTACTCTGCTTTTGGCATCATGTTTCATATCTCCTTCAAGAAAATCTAACTTACATCAAAGATGTTTGTGGATTTTCTTCCTTCCCGACATGGGAGAAACATTCTATTCCCACTAGTCCTAACCTCAAATGAGTTTAAAATCTGTAAGAGAAACCACAGACCTCATTTTAATGAGGAAATCTAGTCCATCTCCTATTTAGACATAGCACACTGGCTATATTCCCATCTTGTTAACCACCCTATTCATCTATATCCTTCAATCTCAATGGACGAAACAAGTACTGACACTAATAACTTTGCTTCCAGTTTCTGAATGTTGCGTAATCGAAGGAGGGTAAATGCAGCTGTAGATACAGCTGAGAGTAAATACATCACATTCTATGGAATGTGTTCCCGTCCCCTGAAAATATTTTACAGTGGTTTTTGACAAAGATTCTGAAGATGCTGCACTGGTCTTATTTGACATTAGGCATTATTATGACCTGTGTTCTCAGAACCTTTCCTATATCCTTTTCTATACAACTTGACATTGCACAGGCTATATAGATTCAGCAGAAGAGGCTGTTCTGATTTGCAAGGTAACACCTTCTGAAATCTCATCTAAAAGTCCTACCTGGAAAGCTTCAGGTCAGTTCTTATGCAGTTTGCAAAAAGACTAACTGCTAGATTAATCATTGTATCAGTTCCTTCCTTCCTTTGAAACACTGTATCCTGTGTACAAGAAAGAATATCCTATAGCTATCAGGTAATCCTTATCCTTGGCTGTCTTCTTGGCCTACTAATACAATCTCACAAGTCTCAAACGCTGTTTATAAAAGAAATTACCTTTGTTTTCCATTACAGATCAACCACTAACCAAGTCTAACTGCTTTCCTAACCCCACTGGGCAAGAGCTTCTTAAACAAGGAACAAAACTTTGGGCAAAAATTTGCACATTAATTAAAAAAGGGGATTGGACCACCTAATTAGCAGTATTTGGGTATTATCTGCCTCCCTCTGGAAATTCCAATACCTGAACTTTGCCAAAAGTAAGTACACAGTTTGATAGGTTAATATAGGACCTGTTGGGAGGTAATACAGCCAAAAAGAAAAAAAAAAAAGAAAGAAAAAAGAATCATAACCAGGTCATGAATGTTAAAATGCAAAAGGAAGGAAATGCCTGTTATTCATCTTCTAGGCAGTATTCAGACATTCATGAAATTGAAAGTTAATGTACCAGGGACTTTCATTATCTGACCCATTCTATACTATCCATTAGAATCCCATAGTACTGGAGACAGAGGACCAATATGTCACTAATACAAGATGGAAAAGGTCACAAAAACTAAGCATCAATAAGACATTACTTCTCTATTAAATTTCACAACACTCAGCAGAAAGCACACTTGCTGAAACCAGAATATTTTATTATGTAATGCAGCTAAACTGAGAGAAATATATGTTTACCAAGGCAAGAACATAATGATTAGATGTCGAGTGAAAATAATGACTTTTTTTTCTCCATTTCCTCATTAAAGACAATTTGTTTGTTTAAAGAAAAAGTATTGCATGGTTTGGTTTGATTTTTTAAGCATAGAAATATGTTGTTACTTTGTCTATAGCAAAGGTTTCCATTCACACCACTGAAAATACAGTATTTATTGGTATGTTTTGAAGTCAAAACAAATTTGCTTTCCATTTCCTCTAGTGGAATATTTCATTTATTTAGAATAGCTTTCAGTGAAAACAATATCACTACTACTGCAACATCATTTTCATGTAGAAAGATGATGTACTGATTCTCTTGAGCTTTCTCCATTCCATTTCTCCCCTAACGTTGCTGTCCAAGCCCTTCTGCACACGTTGCTCTTACTACACAGCTGAGAAAAATGCACGGCAGAAACCATGATGTGTGATTAAATTATTATGAAGCAACTTATAAAAACACTCTAACTTTACCATTTGCTATTGCAGAAAATGTGTGAATATTCAGAATACTTATTTTAAGTGCTGGAACTAGGGGGTTTGTGAGGAAAACCTTGGTGTCAGGGGTCTTGGAACACACTCGGTTGATAACTTCTATCAGAGCATGCTCCTCTGTCCAGTAATGGGTAAAAAGAGGGACTTCTTGCAGTAGACCACTCAGCCATGTAAATGAAAACCAGGCAGGCAGGTGGCTATGTGCTGCTGGACATCGGGTCAAAGGATGCCATTCACCACTTTGTGACTTTGGGGAACCCCACAGGAACAAATGGTTACAGGTGGCCGAGTTCTACCTTGGCACAATGGTTAAATGGTGCTATGATTTTACAGTATCACAAATAAACACCTGGAGTTTGGGAAAAAACTTTAACGTTAAATGTAAATAGACACCTCAAACCATTTCAGCAAAACAATATCCATTTAAACTATTTGAAAAGGTATAAAAGCAACCTGTAAAGTGACTGGAGTACTAAAGGTTTTACAAGGAAGATGCAAAAAAGAAAATACAATGATATTAGGAGAAAAGATCAGAGGAAGGAAATTTGCATCCAGGATTCCTAAGAGCAGAGCAAAAAAAGTGTCATTATGTACTAGAGTTTCCCATATTTTATCTGTCAGGATAGTTTGAATTTCAGGTTAATGGTACAATCCAGAGAGTGTATGAAGAAAAGCCTGACATAACTTCAAGTCAGCTGGGAGCACTAGGATACAATTGCTTCCCTCTTTCTTTCAAGCATCCTTAAAGACACCAAATATTTGCAGTCTTTAATTGGAGATTTACAGTCCCTAAGGCTTTTTTTTTTTTTGTATTTTTGTTTTTTTGTTCGGGTTTTTTTTTTGTTTTTTTTTGGTGGAAAGCAGGAAGAATTACTGGAAAAGGATAATAAGCTAAAGAAATTCGGAACTGCTGAGTGAAAAAATGTAAATAAAGGGCTTGATGACAAACTATTGTCTTGCTTTCAGCTAAGCTCAGAGACTCCTGGTGTCTAGGTTTAATCTCCTTGCCATTGTTTCAGAGGGCAGTAGAAAGCATCCTCTTTCCGTCAGCTCAGGGACTAAGCTTCTCGGTACCCCCCAGCTTCCAAATTTCCCTGGGGGTCCCCAGCTGTGTGGCAGCTGAAGATACCTGCTGGCTGACATGTTCTGTGTTTCAGTGAGGCCCAGAAGTGGAAGCTCAATGGCTCTTAGGAAAAAGAAGCTTTCTCCAGAAGGCTAAACCACAGATGATCAGGGAAAAGGGAGATCCATGATGCTTTTATCCTGTCTTTCCTCAATGATTTAAAATTTAATATATAACCAAGAAATAAGAACAAATATTCAGGATGTTCTACCACTTATCACAGAACATTATATCCATTTATGATATTAATCATAGGACACATTTGAAGCATGCACACTTATTTAAAATTTATCCACTGTTTAAAGAGGAGCCAGGAAGGCACATATTAGATATTTTTCACTCTTGCCATGGTAAACACTTTGCAGTGGACCGTGACACAATTTTTATTTAGAAAGTTCTCTTCTTAACTGTGCCTGAAAGACGGAATCAATAGCAATGCAGACAAGGTTAGCAGTTACTGGATAACCTCTGTCCAAGCCAGTGGGCCCCTAAGGTGCATGGAATTTATGCAAAATCAAAGTTAATCATGCTGAAAAAAATAAATACATTTGAAATCCTGCTTCTTGATGTTGCTTCCTATCCAATGTGCTCAGTGTGTTTGAGTTAACAGAGGAGATAACCTTACAGTTCTTTTTCATCCTAATCTCCTAACTGACCTTGGGGGGGGGGAAGGGGGGAGGGGTGTCAGGGTTTTTTTTTTGGGTGGGTTGGGTTTTTGGTTTTTTTTTTGTAACAATTATATATCTGAAAGCCAAAATCACAGAAAGCAATTATGGCTGAGTTTTGTAAAAATTAGATTGTAACAGACAAGAAAGTTGGTTTGGTTTTAGGTGTGGTGTGGGTTTGGTTATTTTTGTTTGGGTTGTTTGGTTGGTTTTTTTTAATTCCTTGAATTCCAATAATATCTAGATANGAATTACTGGAAAAGGATAATAAGCTAAAGAAATTCGGAACTGCTGAGTGAAAAAATGTAAATAAAGGGCTTGATGACAAACTATTGTCTTGCTTTCAGCTAAGCTCAGAGACTCCTGGTGTCTAGGTTTAATCTCCTTGCCATTGTTTCAGAGGGCAGTAGAAAGCATCCTCTTTCCGTCAGCTCAGGGACTAAGCTTCTCGGTACCCCCCAGCTTCCAAATTTCCCTGGGGGTCCCCAGCTGTGTGGCAGCTGAAGATACCTGCTGGCTGACATGTTCTGTGTTTCAGTGAGGCCCAGAAGTGGAAGCTCAATGGCTCTTAGGAAAAAGAAGCTTTCTCCAGAAGGCTAAACCACAGATGATCAGGGAAAAGGGAGATCCATGATGCTTTTATCCTGTCTTTCCTCAATGATTTAAAATTTAATATATAACCAAGAAATAAGAACAAATATTCAGGATGTTCTACCACTTATCACAGAACATTATATCCATTTATGATATTAATCATAGGACACATTTGAAGCATGCACACTTATTTAAAATTTATCCACTGTTTAAAGAGGAGCCAGGAAGGCACATATTAGATATTTTTCACTCTTGCCATGGTAAACACTTTGCAGTGGACCGTGACACAATTTTTATTTAGAAAGTTCTCTTCTTAACTGTGCCTGAAAGACGGAATCAATAGCAATGCAGACAAGGTTAGCAGTTACTGGATAACCTCTGTCCAAGCCAGTGGGCCCCTAAGGTGCATGGAATTTATGCAAAATCAAAGTTAATCATGCTGAAAAAAATAAATACATTTGAAATCCTGCTTCTTGATGTTGCTTCCTATCCAATGTGCTCAGTGTGTTTGAGTTAACAGAGGAGATAACCTTACAGTTCTTTTTCATCCTAATCTCCTAACTGACCTTGGGGGGGGGGAAGGGGGGAGGGGTGTCAGGGTTTTTTTTTTGGGGGGGTTGGGTTTTTGGTTTTTTTTTTTTAACAATTTTATATTTGAAAGACAAAATC
>VXBZ01006465.1:362964-511543 GCA_013399135.1 Heliornis fulica
AGATTGTAACAGACAAGAAAGTTGGTTTTTTTTTAGGTGTGGTGTGGGTTTGGTTATTTTTGTTTGGGTTGTTTGGTTGGTTTTTTTTAATTCCTTGAATTCCAATAATATCTAGATAAAATGGTAGCTGTACCTCTGTAGGCGCTGACCTTTAGTAAGTGCTAGCTTGAACTGGAGCATTAGATGACATGACAGCTCCTTGTAGAAGAGCCAGTCTGAAGTATCCAACTCTCCTTTGAAATAAGGTTGAAAATAAGTCACTTCCTGTCTATAAGCATGCTATTCTGGAGTGACCCCAAGACATAGACAGGAGACACCAAATTGCAAACTGGAAATCTGAAGTTTGGTAAAATGATTTCTTACTGATTTATTCAGCCTCTGTTCATGACAAACATAGCAACCCCACCCCATATGTCTTTGCATAAAGAGATCAGTATTGTGGTGGTAAGCATTAAAATCTGGAATCTTGTTTTCCGAAAAGTAAATGACAACTAAGATATCTCAGCCAGCTACACACCAATAATAGGTCAGGCCATATTGTTATTTTACTGGGAAGAAAGTACATGACAAGTAAAGCTTGAGTTTAGTAGCAATGTGACTGTACCCCTGAAAACAGTTAACCACCACCAAAAAGAAAAAAAAAAAAATCCCTTAAACTAACAAGTCTCTACACAAAATGCAAAATACAGCACTGCAAAATACTACAGCTTGAGCAGGCTCCAAAAGTCATTCAATAAAGTATCTCAAGATACCTAATAATTTATTTGACATGCTTTTATGTATTAGTGTCACCATTTACTACTGTTTACTTTAATTAGATCCTCCAGCCAAAATTCATTATAGAAGAATCTGGTACAACAACGAATAATAAATTCTGTTCGTTCATATGTTTTTAAATTATTTTGCTCCTATAGAACAAAACTAGTATTTCCTACCTTGGCTGCTAGTTCAGAGAGTGCAAACACAGTCACAACAATCCTTTCAAAATCTTGTGACAGCCATAATTGAGTTCACACAATCTACAGTTAAAGCTTCATTTAACATAGCTGCACAGGAAACCCAACCCGTAATCGAGGGCTGTGTTACTGAACCTCACATATCTCGTTATCAGTGACACTGACATTGCTGGCTGGGTGGGGTGAGACTAACGCTCCCCAGCCAAGCCTTGCCCCCAAAATAGCATAATTGTAAGAGATGTGGAAAACTCCAAACTTCCAGCTGCGATGAATTACCTGGTTTGAGGACTCCGAAGGAGAAAGGTGGCATCAAGACTCAGCCCAGTGGCTGGAGAGTTTGCCCAGGAAGTCAGAGTCACAAAATCAGAGAATGTTAGGAGTTGGAAAGGAACTTCTGTCTCCATCCAGAGCTATATCAAGCATTAACAGCAGGTTGTTTTGCCAAAGCTACTACAGGTATTTATGAGTATATCCATATTCATCCTAACTAGCACTTAATTGTTGAACACACATAAACAATGTCCTGCTCTACACTGCGCTAGTGCAGCCTCACCTGGAGTACCATGTGCAGTTTTGGGTGCCACAAAAAAAGCGACACAAAACCACTGGAGAGTGTCCAGAAGAGGACAATGAGGATGGTGAAGGGTCTGGAGGGGAAAGCCTTATGAGGAGAGGCTGAAGTCCCTTGGTTTGTTCAGCCTGGAGAAGAGGAGGCTGAGGGGAGACCTCACTGTGGTCTATGGCTTCCTGACAAGGGGGAGCGAAGGGGCAGGTGCTGATCTCCACTCTTTGTTGACCAGTGATAAAAACTGAGGGAAAAGAATCTGAGCCAGGGGAGGTTTAGGTTGGATGTTAGGAAGAGGTTCTTTACTGAGAGGGTGGTTGGGCACTGGAACAGGCTGCCCAGGGAAGTGGTCGAAGCACCCAACTTGACCTAGTTCAAGAGGCGTCTGGACAATGCTCTCACAATGCTGACTTGGCTGGCCCTGTGTGGGGCCAGGAGTTGGACTCAGTGATCCCTATAGGTCCCTTCCAATTCAGGAGACTCTGTGATTCTATAATATGTGTTATCACTCACTTCACATGAAAGAGAATGAGAAACAAAAGAAAGGATGGTCACAATAAAAGTGCAGTGATGGAAAAATATACCATTAAATTACAATGCTAACTCTTAGCAATTACTGCATAAAATTTTCATTACAACACATTTTTATAAATTACCACTATAAAAATTGAATTTTTAACAAGTATTTAGCAAGAAAAATGCTCATTCTCCCATGTCAGCCTATCTGAAATTCCAATTTTTATTTTATTCTTTCTTCTTTAGATGCAAATGAATACATATCCTCTTCTTCTCAAGGAATACTTTTTTCACACAAATATTATCCAATTCCTGTACTTTTTTTAGGGAGGAAAGAAGAAATTCTCAGTCCCATAGGGAATCTAACCCACTTTGAAGCTCATGGAAATTTTTAGACAGTTTTCACTGAAGGATGCAAGATCAAATATATAATGAAAACTTCTACTTTCATTATGGCACAAATACTGATGCCACAAGAGAAAGTTAATTATTAGAATATTATTTCGGTTACGGTGGCTCTCAGTGAAGTTGAGGGTGGTCCTGTTTGAAGTTTCTCACCAAAATTTCACAGGGATTAAACGGAAATGTTACAAAAATTTTGAAGATTAGAGGAGATGGTGAGCCAAGACAGGGATATCCTTTTCTGCCTAGGATCTTACTCCAAATTAAGTCCCGTGAAAAAAATCAGGATCTCATGGCACAGGATGCAGTCCAGAGCATTTTGCCTTTTCCTCAGGTACAGGATACTGTGGTACTGTAGGGTACTGTGCTAGTCCCCCCGTGACAGGACGAAAATAACAGCCGAAAAGGGTGTCTCTTCCTTTGGTGCCTCCAAGGATAAGTAAAATCCACTACTGGCTAAGGAAAAAAGGAAAGGATTGTGGCTTGTCACCAGGCATCTTTCCCTCCATCTCTGTAAAACTGCTCAGCTCCTAGGACACTGGTGGAGCACAGGTAGAGCTGTGCAGTCTCAAGAGAGAATTCCCAGCCTGCCAAATTGCAGATTTCATACCACTTCCCCTGTTTAACTTTATCATTTTCTTCTAACATCATGGAGAAAAAAAACAAACCACAAAACAAAACATCAAGAGTTCATTTTTTTGCAAGCCAGGAAAAAAAATAAGAGACCTTGTTATCCTTTCACATGATGTCCATCTTCCATCAGTGGGCTGGAGTCCAAGAAAAACAACCATGGGTAGGGAGAGAATCAAGGTATGGAAAAAGACAAATACAGGTGATGCTGTTAGAGATAAAAGTTAAAGGAAGAGACGAAGGTAAAAGTGAGGATGCAGCTATGTTCTCACAGGCCACAAGATGAGATCAAGGTTTATACTAAACTTTCTGCCTCATCCTTCTTCCTGGCCAAGGAAAGACAGTATCAAATAGTTTCTGATCTGCTGAGAGGAGGGGACAGCAGGCTTAAGTAAAGAGAAATAAATGGTGCCCTGAAGGCCTGCTACTTATCCAGGGTGCAGTTTCATGTAACAGCAGAGAAGACCTGAGGAAGGAGTGGAGGCCAGCATTAATTAATTTGATTTGGCCGAGATACTGGAATTAACTGACTTCATTTGGCTGGGTACAATTCAATTATAAAAGGGTTAAACTGATTACTTTGAACACAGAAATGATTTATCTCAGACAAGTAAAGATATATGGATGGAAATTACCCAAAGAAATGGAGGGGAGGGAGTAGGTAGCACTACAGTGCATTTCTAACCCCTTTCAGGTAAACTGTCTGAATACTTTAACAGCATCTATAAATATTTGGCTTGCTTAAAGTCCTGGAAAAACACATTTTAAAACAATCCAGCTAAGTAAACAAACGTTCAAATTTTGAGTCAGTCTGAAACTGAGCACCAAATGGTACACATAAGGATCGAATGATTTAAGCACAGACTCCTAACTTATGCATGGCAACGAATGCTTGTTAAAACATACTTGAATACTTTCAGATGCCTCACTGAGACCCTTCTGAAAATATGGCTTCCATATTTTATTGAATTGCTTATTTTTCCAAGTAGAAGACATAATGCAAGATAAAGGAATGTGTGCATGAATTTTTTTTCATATGTAAAGCTTTTGATTGCATGGCACCTACATTATAAAGCAGAATAAATTAATACTTTCTTCAATGAAATACTCCAAATGCTAACTGTTTGGATGGAAATAATTTTCTTTCCCCTCTTTGTGCTTTACATGGCAAAGATAAAAATTAGCAGCAATCATCTGCTGGCAAACAGCTCAGCATATTTAGTTTGAGCAGACTAAAGGGACTCACCTCAAGTGGATGTGAATCTAAGCAGGTCAGCAGTGAATAAGACCCTGCAGTCTTCTCAAGAAGTGAGCATGAGGGATGCTGGCACCCTCTTCTTGAGGCAGTATGCGTAAGGTGACAGGCAGTATTAATTCTACGGGGTGAGACTCCATTTGTTTCTCACTTCTAGAATTTGCACGTTTTGTGTGAGAACAGCTGCTCTTTACCCAGGAAGACCGTATATATAAGTGGCATACACAGTGTTAGCTTCAGGCTATTTTCAGTTTAGGGACAATGCCAGAAGAAAACCTAACATTGGTTCTAAGTACACCTGCCCTTAACTTAAACTTGAAGAGTCTGATCTTTACATTCCTGAGAACCAGTTCATTTCACACAAACAAATCAATCTCTATTTGCAGTCTGAGCTAATTTATCACAAATGCATTCACAAAATGCCTTTATTTGTCCTAATTCTTTTAGCTCACATCATTTTCTCTTCTACACCTTTCTCTGGCCAAGGAAGATGATCTGATTAAGACTCCTGTTAAAACGAGCATGGTGTTGGCTGAAGCCTTCTTCTGTATCCTTGCCAGCAGAGAATGATCGACATTAATAATAACCCATATTGCAGATAGTCCCAACAGTGAAGGCAAAGCAATGGCTGATGCAAAGCCAGGACCAGCATTTTTAAACAGGCAAGCAAACAAAATGGGCCCACTTACCTGGCAGCAATAAGAGTCCCTTCACTGATGGATAGGAATAAATATAAAGGCTGATAGCACAGTAATAAAACAATGATGATAACCCAAAATTATTTATTACAAGGCAAGAACACTGCTGCCTGCTCAGGCTCCACTGTAAATGGAAGCCGACATCAATGGATGACTGTCAGCGAAAAAACATAGCCCATTTTAATTCGGGAAGTGTCATCTCATTTTTTAAGGAGAAAGCCATTATCAGAGGTGACAATGATCTATAGTGAATCAAAAGAAACAAAAATCCCCCATACTTAACCCCTCAGTCCAGTACATTTGCTACAGATAGCAACTTCCTTACAAACACAAAAACAACATTCTTGGGAAGTTGAAAAACACAAACAGCTTCTCAGAAATCAAAAGTCCTATTATGTTTATTAAAGAAGGATTAGAATTGATGCTGATACAATATTTTCTTTGAAGATAATGCAATCAGCAAATAATATTCAGAGAACGACTACCACTGAAAAAACAGGGCATCCCATAAGAAATAATGAAAGAGCACAGAATAAAAAGATGGAATAAAGTAAAATTCTGATGAACTCCATTCAGTAACTCCTGGAGAGTCTAGTCACTGAGGGAAACATTTCTTCTGACTATTACCTCCCTTAATATAGCTAACCTTTATTGACATATTTAAGACAGATAATGTACAGAAGAAGCCTCATGGCACATCCCATGTAAGTTCTATGGCCTCCACTATAATGTTACCATAGAAACCCTTGTGCCACAAGGAAAGGTGTACTTTTGCAAAGGACCTGGGGGTAAACATTCAGATTCCCATTACAGAACTGTTGCATCCAAAGGCTGAAGTACCATATGTCACTGTCTTTTGGAGCGGCATGCAGGAGAAAGAAGAAAAAAGCAAAATGCCACCCAATATATTCTCCATTGGAAATGATAATCATAGCTGATACTTGTTCAAGGCACCTACACGAAGGTGGAATAGCTACAGAGAATATACTGAGTTTAAAACTGTTTGTGAGTGGAATAAAGAAGCAATAGAAAAATAAAGTAGAAAAGAAGAATTTAAAATGACAGTGAATAACCTAAAACCTTCTCAGTAACACATATTTGAGTCTTCATATTTTTTAAAGTTAGAAGAGGGTCTCAAAACTCCCCAGACACACTTAATACAAAAAGAAATGCTAAAGTGAAAAAAAAAATAATATCAGAAGCCTTTTTCCCCAATCAGATTTTGTACTTTTTAGAGACAATAAATGATTTTTTTCCTGTTATGTATTCAGGCACCACCACCTACTGGGAACAGACCTCACTTGGAGAAGACACTCCTGGAAAAAATTGAAGAGTAAGACTATCCTGGAGGAGGTCTACTTGTTTCACACAGTTCAACAACTTTCTGATCAGCTAATCAAGAGCAACCCTGTGGAAAACCTAACAGTAAATGTTTATTAAAACTAGACTTCCAGAGAGTGCTTGTACTTTTAAATGAAGCAAGTCCTTCTTCCTTCTAACTAATAAAATAGAATATATTTTTGAGAACAATCTTTCTGGCCATCCTGCATTATTTTCCTTTTTTCCTAAACTACTTCCCCCAAAGAATGCTTTGGCAGTCTTTCACATCTTATAGTTTTTCACTGCAGATCATAGGTTAAAGGTCAACCAAAATAATCAGCACTCCTCCCATGAAATCTATGGAGAAATTACCTATTTCATCTTCACATTCTCATGGGACCCATTTTACTCTCTAATATTTTGTCACCAGTTAGCTGGGCTTCTGGAGTATTTTTAATAATTATTTAACAAATTGTTCTAGATTTTCTCCTGTTTAAAAGCACACTGAACAAGGAAGGGTATTTCCTTTACTAACGTGCATACAGAGATACATGATCCTTTATAGTGGGTAAAATCTTACTTGTTGGACTAAAAAAATAAAAATTAGGGAAAAGAACGGATTTTAAAATACTTTCTTAACAGCCTTATGTGGTCAATCCTTGGTTTGTTTTTTATTTCCTCTGTTTTTAACCCCTTTAAATATGATTAAATGCTTTAGTATTCTCCGTTTAAGTGTTTTAAGCATATTTTAGAAGGGGATGAAGTTCTTTTATATCACCTGGATAGAGGAATAAGACTCATATAAGTGCCTCCTTTTTCTGAAAGTAGTAAGGACATTTTTCCCATTCAAAGCAGCAGAAATCAAATAGGCAACCAACAGATCTGGAGCTCAGAGCCAGTCCCAGCAGCAGATGACTCCTGCCTAGCTGGGAAAGTAGCAAACATTGGAAGAGATGAAGAACAATGGCTAAATAAAAAAATAAAATAAATAAATAAATAAATAAATAAATAAATAAAAGACCCAAGCCACAAACACGTATATTTTCTAAGGTTGGTAGAGACTTACAATGATACTTACTGTCTGGAAGGTAAATCACCCGGTTTCTTGTCCTGAAGCCTCATATATAATTATCTAGGAGTCTGATTGTGGATGCTGAATTGGTATCTTAAAAGTGTGATAATAACCAAATTATTTCCTTTCTGTGAACTGTCTAGGGACTCTGTTCTGATCTTTCTCATGAATCCTATTAGATCTGGTAAAATCACTGACCTTCATTTGTTCACATGTTGGCACTTGTAATAATTAGATGCCTGCTTTCTGAGGTCTTTGAAATGATCTTTAATGAGAACTTGTAAAGTAGCCAGCGTTATATCTGGTCACCATCAAAACAATTAGAGTTCCTTGACAGCAAATACTTAGGAAAAAAATCACCAAACTAGGGCAGATAATAAGGGAAACCTTCTGGAATAATTATGAAAATTCTGAAAAGTGTCTTCAGATGAAAAATCCTGTCACTAAATACAAATGTTACTTACCACCATCAATAAGTTGCTTAAGCATTTCCTGTCACAATCCAGATACAGGTTGCAGACAGAAAAAAAAAGAAAAAAGAGGATGAAAAGGTGCTATCTGGAATCAGTCTGCACCATGGCAAAGTTCAAGAAGGACTGGTGACTCAGCATAACTAACACAGAAGGGGAAGCTTCCTTTTAGCATGATGATTAAAAAGCACAAAACTCCAGAAGGTAAATATTTTTATTTCCAAACTAGGAAAGTTCTGTGAAGAAAACATTCTTCCAGTCAGGTGGCAAGAGTCAATATTGAGTGAATCTGTCCTTATGTTACAAAGAAACTTAAACACAACCTGCCATAATCCCTTATGAAAAAGAGAAAGGTAAATATTTTTGGCAAAAGTGATTCACACCTCTAGCCTTCACTGCCTCTTTTGTAGAGGTTAAACAGCCGTGAAAATGCATCTCTCTAATGTGGATTATTAAATTTTATTTTCATTGCTTCAAAACTTCAGAGGTTTCCTAACAGGGCAAACGTGTACTTGAAGCAATTGCACACCGCCAAATCTAGTCCCCTGCTATACCAGACAAGCAGTTGTGTCACATAATCCTGTTTATATCATTTATCAAGTGTCATCTTCAATCTGGTTAGATTTCCTATTCCCACTGGAAAGATAATGCAGTGGTTGTCTCAGTACTTGCAGAAATTTTCTAGGCAAGAGGTACACACAACTGGCTGATATCTATTTGTTCTTGAACAAACATGTCCTTTCCTTAATAACCTATAATCCCAGGAGTCCTTATTTCCAGTGATTTCAGTATCATTTTCACCCTTGAAGACACATTCATGGCATTTCAGAAGGAACCCCATCAACATTTTGAATAGCAAAAGGACTAGAAATACTTTATAAAATGTCTCTTCCTATCATGTGCTTTGCACAGTCAAATCTCATCAGTATTTCATAAACATCCTATGACTGCCTAATGCACTTAAGTCTTTTTTATTCTAACTGATGAGATCTCAGAATATAGCAGAAATTATTACTTGCTTGTGATGCATGGCTTTGTCTTTTCTATTAAAATCCATCTCTTTTTATTCATTTCAGCTCTCGATATTACCCAGTTCATCCTACTTGTTATTCAACTCCTCCTCTGCATTGGGATTGACCCCATCTCTGCTTTATCAGCAAATTTCATTCGTGAGTCAAGGTCATTAAGGAGAATATTAAATAAGATTGCTCACTGTATGAACTCCTCTAATATCCTTTTTCCCTGAAATACTTCCACTTTCAAGATAACCCATCAACCTGAGTAGATAAGGAGCATACATGTAATAGACAAAGGGTCAGGAATGAACCAGATTGCTACAAGTCTCTTCCTGGAACAGCAATAAACTGAAACCTGCTAGTATTACCAAAGATACTGCATATTAATATTACTGTGGTATTGGTGGTACCAGACCTGTGTCTCATTCTGTGTTCCACATATCTGCCCCTTTGCTAATCCACTACCTTTCGTTATGCCAAACCCATCCCAGCCTGTGCCAAGCATGGGGACAGTATTACAAGCGTGGCTTGCACATGCCAGTGCAGTGACCTCTACCAGCGAAATGTCATGTGTGGAATCAGGGGCTACTAGTGGGAAGCTGGGGTGCCACTGATTTGGGAGAGAGAGTCTTAACAAGCTGCAACAGAGATGATAATGTAAGCCAAAATCTCCCAGAGAAATGCCCTCATGCCCACAATAAAACCAAAACTGTCTGGAAGACAAAAATTAAGTGAGGAAAGAGAGAGATGCCTGGACTCCTGAAGTACAACCCAAAGAGTTTCATAAGATCATATATTTTGCAGTATCACAATTCTAGCTTTTTAGTATCAATATTGTGAAAGGTTCAGATGACATTATGCATCCTAGTACAATAGTTCTGCAAATCTTACAGCTTTGCTGAAGAGGTTTTATAGCTGTGCAACAAAATATTACCCTCTTGTCCTTTAGTGCTGACAGGTTCACAACCATTTAGCCAGTCCACTGGAGCTGGCAGGCCAATGGGGCGAGAAATTAGACACGCTCAGCAACGTTGCTTAGATAAAAGCCATTGCTATGCTCAGTAAGTTTGCAGGCTAAGCCAATCTGGCACAACTAAAGAGAAGCTTGAAAGATAAAAAAAGAAAAAAAAAAAAAGCTTAATTGAATGCTTAATTGAACCTCTTCAAGCATATTCCAGTGACTTCTGCACCTATTGGCCTCTGCAAACTGGCAGTACAGGTACTGGCAGTCAAAGCAGTTGTGGAAATGAGATGGTCCCTGAGCAGAAGGGAGGCCGAGTGGCAGCTGTGCAGGCTCACAGACTGTGCTGGAGCTCTCTATACTGTAGTTGAATCAAGAGGTAGAAAAAGAGGTATAAAATGACAAAAACTTGCTATGGTTGCAATTACTTTATAGGACTTCACATACACATTTGATACATGTGAGTAAATTCTTGCATATAAATGGCCCCTCTGCTGAAGAACAGAAGTCCCCAGCCAACTTATGGAGGCCATACAGAAACATCCCAACTACAGCCAGGTTAGGTGCTCACTTAGAGAAAGCTAACTTACAGAACAGCCTGGCAACAAGCCTTTCCTCTGCAGGTGTGGCTCAGTTTTTTTGGGTCAGTCTGAGGAATTTACAATTCTGCAATACGGTTAAGTTTTATAGAATAGTTATCATTTGTTTTAAAAGCCTTTACAAGTACCTCTAAGAAAGATACCTATAAAATTCAGCTAAATGCAATTTAATTTATTTGAAGATAGAGGCTAACAGTATAATGGAAAAAGCGCTCTGCAGTCAATAGCCAAATGAATCAAGAATTAATCTGAGGGGGTTCATAGAACCTTGAAGAATCAGGTGAGCCTCTGAAAATTCCTCTCAGAGAAATAGTTAAGACCTAGGTCTTCAAGGAAAAGTCAGTTGTCAGTCAGTCTCTAAGAGTAGACGTTGCATGCAAAGACGAGATGTCAGAATTAAAAGTCAGGATTTTAGCTATTCTCTTTCATTAATTATTTTCATTGGATATTAATCAATGTGAGAAAGCAATAGCAGCACTCTAGTAATGATCTAAGTGTGATCTGAAAGAAATTTTTAATGAAAGCATCAAGAACTGCATCAGCACTGATATGGTCCTTGATGACAAAATCCCCATGCAAGGAAACTTTAGATTTAAAGATACTTGGTGATTAAAGATTACCAAAAGCCTGCAAGAAGAGGTTATAATGATAAGCAATCTTTCTAAGTAACTTCATTATTTTAAAAACTATTATGTTGAAACCATTTTTGGGCCTTCTTCAGTTCCATTGTAGCACTATGAAATAGATAATACTGAGAACACTTTTCTGTTTCACTTCTAATGTAGTTTTGCCCAAGTTTCTCAGAACACTGGAAAATACTGTGTATAAAAAAGAACCTTCACATCAAAAAACCCCAAACAATCCAGCAGACAATTCACAGGAAGGGTGAGGTATTAGGAGCTTTTTAGAAATAGATATGGATTATTGGCTGTTTTAAAAGAGGTCAAATAATTTTACAAATCAGGACACAGTTGCAAAAATCCTTTCTTCTGCCTCATCCTGCATTTGCTGTACAACAGTAAGGACACACACCCAAAGCTGCTCAGGTAAGCAAAGATAAGTTCTAACAGGAAAATCACATTTGGATCCCATAAAGAAGAGGCAGAGGGTGAAAGGTTGGAAACTCTACCTTTGTAACAGAGGTAACCAGCTTCTAACTGAAGGAAACGAAAATATTCTGCTGTAAGAATAATTACCAGTTCTGCAGCATAGCATTCAAATCATAATAGTCTCTCTGTGCACTATTCTTAAGTTCTCCTTGCAACTGAATTAAAGAAATGAAAGCATGATTTTATTAATCAACATTTTAATTTCATATGCTGAGACCTATTTTACAGCAAACTACGCTTCCACAGTAGGCACCATTCTTTAAGTTCCTTTTCTGCGTGCTATTTTTACCATCTACGTAAATGAAGTTACAAACACACTATTGACCTTTTTATTAGAAAAATCTAATGTGTAAATTAGTAGGGCATCCTGAGGTTTAGTAAGTAAAAGTGACATGAAACTCCCTTTTGCTTTTTAAGCTAATTACATAATTGATGCATTTACTTCATTAAACTTTAGCTTTTTTTCTTTTTTTCTAAAATAGCAAAATGCTAGCTGCCACGCATTTTAAAAAGGTATTGCTTTCAACTGAATGGCTTCAAGCACGTTTAAAAGGGATGTTTCTTAGAACCTTTCAGCAAATAAGGGTTTGATTATGATTTGTAACAACAGCATACAGATCAATGTTTGAAAAGCCGCATAAATAGTATTTGGGAAAACACAAACTGCATTATCCACCTTACGTATCTCAACACTAGTTGTGCACAACAGAGGTTCTTTTCCTTCTGCAGGATGTACAGACTTGTAAAGTTCAGCTTTGCAGAGTTAAGAAATGAGGCAATTCAAGTTAATATACTTACACACAAAAATTACTATGCACATTTTTGCAAAGGAGGAAAATTAGTGCCAGATAAATGTAATTATTAAAACCAGTAAAAGAAATTGAACCATGTGTGAAAAGCCTATTCTCTTGTAACAGGTGAAAAGTCTTTTCAATGTGAATTAATCATATCAGGACACGGCACATATTCAATACAATAATGGCTACTTCCTTATTCAAGTTGTCATAAGGGATATTATTGCTTTTCCACAACACTGTTCTTTTTGTTGAACTTTATTAATAATAGTGTTGATTTAAATAATTAAATATCATTAAATTGTGTAGTAGAACCACACAGACTGTTGAATCATCTAGCTAAAAACTGGATTTAAACTGAGTGAAGAACAAAGCAGCTATGCAATTTTATATAGGTTTGGAGAAGCATGTTGTCTGTTGTACATGCGATTCACTATCCACTCTGCCTGTATCATTGAAGAGGATTACGGCTACTTTTTGTTGAAGTTTCTGTTTCAGAAGCAGATCAGATCTCAGAACAGACTGCAAGATATCTTGGGGTGGTGGAGAGGAATATACTCACATGTAAATAATGGAATTTTCAGTCAGCCTTGAGTAACTACAGGTAAGGTCTATCAATATCGAGGCAGAGAGGCTTCCAGCAACAACAGCTTTTTCCACTTTCCATAAACAACATCATTATCACAAAGAACAGAACCAGGTATCACTGCTGTATTAAGGTAGCTAGAGAGGTAAGAGAGATGCTAAAAGATGTCAGAATGCAAAGGAATACAATTTTTGAGATGTAATGAGAAAGGCTGTCTGTTGGAAAGACATTAATGGCTGAGGAAATCCTAAAAGCAAGGGGATAAAAATCTGTTTTAAATTTTATTCCTGTCAAACATCCTCCTTTATCTACGTGCACGTGTGCTTGAAGTGTCAGAGTGAAAGGCAAAGCCTGTATCACTTTGGTGTGTAGACCTAAGCCCGCTCAGGAAGGTCAGTGTTCAATCCACAATATCCTTCCAGCCTCTGTGTGGAAGGACCCATTGCCTGGTTAGAGATCTGTGTGCAGCCTTCTTCAAGGGATCTTTCTTATCAGCCGAAATCAGACTTTTATTGTGAAGTGTTCTTACACTGATTCAAGTTTCCTTAGTAGGTCATGTGTTATGGTAACAAACCTGAAATCCACGTAGGTAAAATTTTACTGGTTTATTCATAGCTGGTTTATGGATTTAAATTTTAAATTAAATACATCATCTGTTTTACCAGATTTGATTATGTCAATGATTCTGTTGCCCCTACTTCTTTGATTTTGCAGGGACTATATGCAAAGTAGTATGTAGTTCAAATCTTCAAGCTTCTGCCTCTGTAGACTTCCAAATTGCAAACTCAAAAGGGCATTTTTATGTTAAAAAATATAGATGCTAAAGGGATGCTCCAGTGCACAGCTTCTGACAAAGTTAGCGTAGTGTTAAAACAGGTGGTGTTGAAAGGACATAAACTACACTAAGTGTGGAATTATTTCGACTGCATATTTCTTTAGTGAGAGTAAATGGATATAATTGTGCACCTTTCTGAGGCAGTTCTCCAGTGTATATTATAGGCTGGGAATACTATTTGTCTGGATTATAAGGGAGAATGGTATCCTTTGGAATTCAGTGAGCTACCATGCAGGAAGTTTCTGTGATTTCTGAATCAGTTATCAAAATTGCAGGAGTATTTCTGCCCTGCATTGCAGCCTCCTTTTCTGTCTCATCTAAAACCCAGAGGACCTACACAGTTCTACAAGACAGAACTACGTTTTGCCACTGTATTGAGTAGCTAGAGAAGTAAGAAGAGTTCTATGAGATGCAAAAACAGCAGAAAATTATTTTGTTTGGAAGACTGGACTGCACTTCAACCGAGTGGCTGGGTAAATCTGTGTTAAGAGAGCAGAACATTCAAAAAAGGCTAAAAATGACACAGAAAAAAATATCCAATAACAACAACAAAAAAAAAATCTGGATTTCCTCTATACCTTGTGGCTGTTATGGGGATAAAAGCTTTAGAGGATGCACAGATCCATTTCTGAAAATAAATTCTCTCTTTGACACCAAAGAGCTAAACCTTTAGTTTTTATCAGCAGCTATTTTGTATACGGCTTTTTTTGCTCCTGGCTTTTGCTTTCCTTCCTAAACCCATCCCTGTGCATGTGGACAGTGTCCTTAATTCCCTCCTAAGTCATTTACTCCTGCTTCCATCTCTTGTCTACTATCTTTTTTACGTTTGGGTTCTGTCAAGACTTTCTTTTTTATCCACACGGGCCTCCTGCTAACATTGCCTTACTTTCTGCAAATCCAACTGGACCATTACAGAGCTTAGAAGAGGAAATCATTGAAAATCAACCAGCTTTCCTGGACCCCTCTTTTTCTCCAGGACCATAACCCTTGGGGATCCTTCCAAGCTGGTTCATCAACAGGCAAAAGCCCAGTGTCGTGATCCTGCTTTTGCTGTTAGTTCCTTGCAGCATCCTAAACTTCTCCATTTCATGGCCACTGCAGCCAAGACTTCCTCTGCCCTTCCAATCACCAACCAACTCTTCCTTGTTTGTAAGCTGTAGGGTTTCTTATTTGAGCGTTAATGTAGCTTTTACAGACACAGCATAAGTTAAAATGCAGTCATGTATTCTCTTGGAAAATAGTTACAAACTCAGTAAGGTTTGCAGTCTGCAGGTTTAACTAAACAGTGGCACCTGCCATACTTGTCACTGCTCAGAAAACCACTCATAATGGTCCATTCAGACTGCCATTACATTTCTCATTTTGATTCTGCACTTCTAATACCTTCACTTACAGTCCAAATTTTTTAATGCACAAAGTGCATTAAAACATCTTGAAAGTGGGAGGCAAACAAGCACCAAAAATTAGTTTCAGTAACCCTTGCTGTGTGGAAATTGAATGATAAGACCCCCTGCAGGGGTGCAGAGATTTACAAGTAATCATTATCTGCTCATACCAACCATTCTGATCCTGGACAATATGTAAATACCAGGCTCCCTATAGTGTATCTAATAATTTGCCCATGCTCACGTTCAGTTAATAATTTTTTCGTCTTCCTCAAAATTTTATAAGCTGTAAAAGTTTGGTTCAAATCTGATTTGAAGCTTGTGGATAAAAAGACAAAGGGTTTGAGGTTTAGCCCTACATAACTAAGTACTTTAAAGGATCTCTTAATTAAAACCAAAGCAGAGCAAAAGCCTGTACCATGCAGCATGAAAGCATTTAAAAATTCATTAATTTATCATTTAACATTACTGTACGGGATTCCTTTTGACAAACATGAATTTAATAAAAGAAAGCTTCAGAAGAATTTGGGGCTTTGAAGGATTTTAGCTGCCCTGTGCGATACCTCCCATGATGGTAAGTTGTGAGTGCTCACATCAGACAGAGGTTTGCAGTTCAAGAGTTCCGTGTGTACAAGAACTATATATGTTTTATTGGTGTGGCAGGGAGAAAAGAGAGAGCTACCATCAACACCCAACCCCTTTGTAACTTTAAACCTCTCAGATGTAATGATAGAATTCAAACAGATTTTTTTCCCCTCTTTTTTTTCTGTCATCTCAACTATTGGTAACTTCCAGGGCTTTTCATTCTCTTTGAGAAAACACAGTTTTAGCAATTTTGTCTCATAAAAAAGCTGATGTCACAATCAAAAAGATAGTACTCAAAACAAAGACTCACACACGTGGAGACCTCTTCCCAAGAGAGCCACTGCATCTCATCTACACATAAACAACCTTGCCATGATCAGCTTGCTGACTCGCAGCTTCTCCTGGTTTCTAGCTTATCCGCTTCCAGGGGAGAGGTGTCATGAGCTATGCTTTCACACAGACAAGAGAGCTTTCATACATCTTTCAGGTTTTCTTTGAAAGATTCCTCATCTTTTCACTGACATAATACTTTTCCTGGAAACATTACAGCCTTTATCCCTACTGGCTACATCTCCCTTTCTGCCTCCTCTCCACTAAACAAAACCAATTCCATCCAGGTAAGTTTGACAAAGTGAAAGTAAAGTAAACCCGCATGTTGGTGTGCTGTATATCACTTTTACTATGCAAATGATTGTTTAGAGAAGAATAAAAGGCTGTAAATATTTTGAGAAGTGGGCCCCCAGCGCCTCTTCAGTATGCCAAAGGCACCGTGTGCTCCGTAATTATGTAATGTAGAGAATACCAGCTGGTTTGAATCGTTCTCAGGGGCTTTGGATGATATTGAAATGCTCAGCTACCCCAGTGAGAGCCATAATCAGGCAAGTAATACCGTAAAGTCAGACCAAATTGACATTGAGTTGTTGGCTCTTAACACACTTTAAACCAGATGTTAATGCTATACATTGTGATTTTGAAGGTTTTGGGTCTTTTTTTTCCTTAGACGAAGCATTATTTCTCTGACAAAGCAATGCTCTGGTATGTAGACACTCTCTCAGAAGTTCATTTTGTATTTTCTGTAGAGAAAGGCACCCAGACATTTGTTTTTCACTGCTATAGCAAGGAATGTAAGGGGTACTTGTTTTACTGTCTCAAAGTATTTGGGAAGGCAGACAACAAACATGTTGTTATCTATGTGGCATGACAATTTCTTGAACCAAAGTCCTGGGAGCAAACCTCTCCGTTCTTAGAGTAGCACTAACTGGGAAGTGGTAGCTGATATTTGTTAACATAAAAACAAGCATGAATCTCCATTCACAAAATTTTTACAATAGATTCTCTAGATGTTTACAAAGTAATAGTCACCTAGGATTTCTCCAGAGCTCTTTAGCTCTATGAAAAAGTAGTATGAAACTAATCACAAAACTAGAACCCATATTATTACATCAATTTTGTACAATCTAGTATAGAAGCTTATGAAAACTCAAGCTGTTGGTACAACAGCTAGTACTCTACTGAAGCATTGCAATCATATCCCTCCTTCCCACAGAGAATACAGCTTCCTTCATCTATTCTTAATAATGAGACAACGGAGACAACTTTCAATTTTTATGATGGGGCAAAGAGCTCCTTCCCTTTGCATTCCACAAAGGTCAAAGGCCTGTGCAGCCCAAGAATGAATCATGAACCTCTTTATCACGTTTTCTATGCCTGACTATTGGTGGAGCTGGGTGTAACTGGAGAGGCTGCTCTTCTTTCTGTCTACAGTAGCTAGTGAAAAAAACAAACATATACAATCTTCTTGTGGTTTAGCAGAACCCAGGACAGCCTTCCTGGAGGTATCTAATGCAAGACTAACAGACTCCACTTAGCAGTTCAGACTGGAGACCCAGCAATCAGGGTGCAGCTTGCCACCCTGGTGCTCAATAGCCAATCCTCCTGCACAACCAACAGATACTTTGCACAATGCCTTCACAAATCCTATTCACAATTTATTATTTTCTCACAGCATTAGCCAGGTCTCGAGGACCCAAGGACTGAAGCATGGCTGCCATGCGTCACATATTATCATGAGATCAGTTCAGATCTTCATCCTTCTTCCCCTCCTCATAGTCTTACCAGTTCCCCCTTCTGATCCTTTGACAGCCATTACGATGTTTTTTAAGATGCTTTGCATCCTGCCATCTGATCAGGGATGTGGGAAACAAAGAGTGCTAGGAGATTACAGGTGCTGTTAAACAAAGCTAAAGCATAAGGAATAGAGTTCAGCAACTGCTTGGCTGAAAGCAAATGAGAGGAACACCAAAATTTATCATCCACTTACTGTATGATATCCCATAGTGACCTTTCATCCCTGAGACACTAATATACCACAGATTTCATATAAGTATGTAGCAATTCTTCATCTAATACTCTTTTATCCTCTTGAATAAGCACGAAAAATATTTAGCATATTATCAGTAGCCTCCTCCCAGATCACAGCAAATAGACAAGCCCTTAGGTAATAGGAATAAGCACAAGCAATTATGTTATGAATTATTCAGATAGATAACTACTTTAAAGAACAGAACACAGCTGTTTCAATAATTAATACTATTTAGGACACTAACAAACTACAATGTCACTTATACCCTGCTGGGCAAATATTTTTTGAGGACTACATAAAAGTAAAGGAACATGTGAGAAACTGCTGCTTGGATTATAGACAGGTTTTGTCAAGATTTCTGGTTACATTGTATTTATAAATTTGCTTTCTACATTTGTTTAAAAAAGAAGTCTTGTAAGTCAATAGTTAATTTTGGTTTTCTACTATTTATTGAGTAGATATATAATTATATTTTCAGTATGTAAAAAATTCCCTTTGAACCTTCTCCCAAGTATGTATGGAGTCTGTAAGGAATCCATATCAAAATGGAAATTTGGATTCTTCCAGATAAATGTGTGTTGAGAGAAACCTCTTACTTGGAGCTTGCTGGAATTTTACAAAACTAAGAACAAAAAAATTCCAATCTTCTTTGGTATCCATAAAAAAGTTCCTTTTGAGGGCCTTAACAAAACTGTTCGCAATTGTGTTTTTGTACCTGGGACATTAGCTCTAGTTTCTATATCTGTTTAAACTGTGGTTTTTTTTTTTTTTAATTCCATTTATACAATATAGAGATAGGAATAGAGATTTTTTGCCCCAAAGAGCATTTAGACTTTTCTTAATAGAAGTGAGTGAGAAAACATAGACTCCTAAATACATTCTTGGTGTCTTACAGGTTTGGCTTTTTGGTATGACTAACAGCCAGCTCTCTTTAAAGCATTTATCATTTCTAAAAATAACTGAAGGTTGGGTTTTACTCAATGTTTATTTACAAATGGGAGAATCTCTAATTCAGTAGAATGAGTCTCATATCCATTAAGATTAAATGCATTACCACAGACCTTTTCAAAACTAAGATCCTGTGGCAGGTTCAATACACATAATTTCAAGAATTAACCTGGGGCTGACCGTGGGATCAGAGCTATAGTTTTATTGCTTACATTTGTCCCTCTAAAAGGTAGTTATTCCCCAGGTTTCTTTCCAGAATTGTCTCCTGCAACCGTGCTTCACTGATTGCTTATGATTCAAGGACATGACTGTGCAGGAAATTCGTCACAGCAGGCTGGAGGGGTGTTCCATTTATGTTCAAAAAAACACTGGCTCCATGGAAATATGTCTTCAGACTTGCTCCAGCACAGTAACTACATATCAAACAGCTTCTCAGAAAATATCAACACCTGATTTCCAGAGAGAGCAAAAAGCAACATGATTTTTGATTCACTACGTGATGCCTGGCCTGCTGATAGAGGGATATTTAGAAAAGGATTTGCACATGGAAGCAATTTAACTACACTGAAGTTTAAGGTAATAAAATCTAGTTTCAAAAGATACCCGCAGTTTCTGTCAGACCTTAGCTGTCTGCAAAAGCAATGTGTGATTTCTTCAGCTAAGAAGATAAATACGGTTGCTTTGCTATTTTCGATAATAAAAATAAAATAAATCCTTGACTTTGGGATTATTTATTGGAGCTGCTTCTCTCATGGTTTTTAGGAGCTTATTTAAAATTAAATAGAAAATTATATACAAACAAGAAAATATTAAAATTGTCATTGCTTTGGTAAACAAAGCTAAGCAAAGGCAATTATTATTCAAGCACAACTGCACAGGGACTGAACTGAAACAGATCATGGGATTCAGCTGGTTCATATTTCTCCCTTTCTACACCCATCTCCTCACAGGCTGCAGCTAATGCCAAATCCACACCAAAGATTTGGCCTTGGATAATGATGATATAAAGAGGAAGGTTTTAGCTACCATTACTAGTGGGATGGATGTTATTAGAATCATGGGGATCAGATCTAAGATCAGCTAGAATCAAGTTACAGATGGCAGGTATACAGTCATTATAAAAATGGCTTTAAAATATACTGACAAGAGAAGATTTAGCAATAGTAAAAACTTCAATTATAGATGGTAATTATAAAACTTTATAGCATGTCAATAAGACTCAATGATCCAAATAATACTTGCATTTGCAGAAAGCAGAATGAGGTGCTCATCCCATGAGAATGACAAGATTTTTTTTTCATCATGGGAGCAACATAAGGGGATAAATGCAAAACATGAACTAGGAATAAGGATTACTAAATCAGATTTATTTTTATAATGACCTCCAAAAGCTCTATGGAGGTGGTTGGAGAGGCCTTTCAATTACTATTACTAGTTTTTATATACACCTCATGATACTCAAGAAACTGCAAATTTGGGAGCTAACATTTCAGTATGCAATGAAGGCAAATAAAATATGAATGCTGTGTACGATGAAAAAAAAAATCACCAAAGATTTGGTTTCTAAAGGATGGGAATACAATTAAAAACTATGTTTGTGGTTACATAATTAAAATGCTGGCAGCCATAGAACCACAGACTGGTTTAGGTTGAAAGGGACCTCAGAGACCACCTACTTCCAACCATCCTGACATGGACTAGGACACCCTCCACTAGACTAGATTGCCCATACCTAGTTCTACTGTTGTAGGAAGTTATGAATTGGTAACTACAGAGTTGTGAGATTCTTCAAATTTTGTATTTGTTCAGTAGTTAGAGACACGTTAACTACTGGAGAATAGTACAGCACTAGACAATCCTAGTAGAATGTACATTTGAAATACGAAGTGATCTAAAATTATCTAACTCTGAATCATTTTCAGAATGCTGAAAGTGTGGTTTTGCAATGTTGAGTACTAGAGACAACTAATAAAAACAGTCTGGGAGTAAATAAAAAGAAATGCTGGTTCTTCGTATTACACAGGACTGCTTGTAATCTCTGATAGGGAAGGAAAAAGTGCATAGAAACCAGTTGCTGGGAAGGAAAGCACGCCTAGAAAGCAAGCATTCAGGTCATGCTTACAGAACAGGAGGTTTGAACCCTGGAAAACTGAAACTAAAAAAGATTCAGGGAGAAGGCAAACTCCCAGGATGATGTTATGAAAAGAAATACTAATGGAATCCTTGGGTATCCGCAAGGAGTGTTGAACACAAATAAGAGCTTCACCACGGCACTAAATCAACATGAGAGCATTTGACATGTATTTGGCTTCCATAATCCAAAGATTATTTTCGGAAACTGATGAAATTTCAAGGACAACCCTTAAAAATAAGTTGGTTAAGATACTTCTTGGTAAAATACTCAGATCAACCTATATCATACATCAAGAAAATGGTTGCAAGATGAGCAGGTAAGCAGGTGTTTTTTGTTGTTTTTTCCTTATTCTTCTCCAGTGCCTCTATCTCATCCCATTCCTGAAAATTGCAACATGCAATTGCCTCATGCAGCAGTTCAGCAGGTAGGAGTCACCCCACAATATACAGGAGCACCCTATATTTAAAAGTTTGTCTTACACTTTAATCTATTTCTTCTCACACAGAAAGCTTAGTGAAGGTTAGAGGAACTGAACAAAGCTGGCACAACACACACTCATCCCAGACTCTTGTAAATGATAACCTTTTCTCCCACCCCAACTCAGAGATCATGTTGCTCAGAAGCAGGTTTTTATGTGGTCTGATGGTTGATATTTTAGATATTAGGCATCTAATAACTTTAGAGCATCTGACAAAGAATTTTAAACTCTTGGCCAATCATTTTTAAGTCTACCTGTCCTACTGATACAACATTCTACTTATGCACTTCTGGAAACAATATAAGAGCATTGCTGCAGCATTTTTCCTATTATGAAGGTCTTATTTATCAATGCCTACAAACATTATTTTACTTCAAGTTATAAGTGAAGTTATCCAACACCCAAAACCCTCATCTCACATTTAGAAATACTCAAAATTATCCTTCTGGGACATGAGCTGATCCTTTGGCTGGGCACATACAGACCTAACTTTTCAGAAGATCAGTTCTACTTGTAGCAAGGTGTTAAGCAGGAGCCTGCACTTTCTAGAGGGAACAGGAATATCCTTTTATGTCAGTAATACAGAACATGAAAGCTAAAAAGGAGAATGAGAAAATATTGGTATCAATTTCATAGCACTGCTGTGAAAAACATCATTTTCCGTGTCTAACATTTTCAGTGGCTGCAAGGGGAAGCAAAAAAGGGAGTGAGATGTAAGAAAAGAACTAACAGAGGTATGCATAACAAAGAGTTAGAGTCTCTTGAAGGAGGGCAAGAAAATGTGTCACTTCAACTATTGAGAAGAGTACAAGGGTTAGAAAAGAAGAAACTCGGTGAGATGAGTCAGAGGGCTGGAGGTAAACATGGTACATAGAAGAAAATCAAGCAGATCACTTCTACAGCAGAAGAGATCTTAGAGCAGTTGAAATACATAAATATACATATGAAAGGCAAACGAATATATTGAGTACCCAGAAGATGTGGAAAGAAGAAAGATGCAGAAGCTGGGAAGGAGGAGAGGATAATGAAAGAGGCTATGCCTCTTAAAAGGCAGATGGAGAGGGATATTTTGCAGTGGAGAGTATCTAGGGATGTTGTGAAGGATGATTTGGTGAAAAAAATACCAGGAGGTTCCAGGCAATAAAAAAATAGAATTTTAGCTTGAGGAATGAAATAGATGCTTGATAGACTTTCTTTTTTTTTTAAAAGGAGCTTCAGAATTCTATGGTTAATAAAGAAAAAGGTCATTAATAGAAAGGCGATACAGAAAATATGGGTAGTTTAAGGAAGAAAATCCAGGGAATTGGTATTTGATGGGATTTTTCCACTTAAAGAGATTGACTATCTACTCAAGAGGGGAGACCAAGGTACAGAAGATATGGATGAAGCATTTGAATAGGCCTCAAGAAAAATCAGAAGCTAAGTCAAAGATTCAGTAATTTGAAAGAAGCAAATGACTGTTTGCAACCAGAGATCTCTGCATCCATGAGAAATGGCAGAACTAACATTAACCAATCTAAGCATCCTAAATAAGCAAATAATTAATGAATGCAACATGTAAATAAATCATATTTAGTAGTAGCTGAAACCACGTGTTTTCTCAGGATGAACAGCCATGACTTTCATCAACTTCCAAAGGTCTTTAGTATTCCCACCTGCTATATTCTATTTTTTTTCATATGCTGTACACCTGCAGGCTAAAGGATATATTGACAGCACTTACGTATGTACGGCTCTCTCCAAATACTCATCTCAAATTGATTACTGGAGTATATATTTACTGCCTGTCTAAACTGCAACTTAAATTACTGAAGGACTCAAAACAATTTTAGAAGACGATGATAAGCAATGTTACACAGCAAGCACTTACTGTTTTAAACCCTGTAAGAGAGTAGATATGTGCTGTGATATTGATATGAAAAGGTCAGTTACTTATTTCTATTGAATTAAGTGGAAATGACTGACAGAATAAAAGAAAGAAAAGAAACTATATTTTTTTCCTCTTCTGGGTATGCACTTGTAAACCTGTCACATCTCATAATCAGAGAGAGAAAAAAACTTCACATTTTTGAAGACTTCTATTCTACCTACTTAATCAAATTTGCCTAAAATAAGTTTGGAAGTACTCATTTTGTCAGAGGTCTAAAAACTTACTCAAGTCTCGCTAGAGTGTAAGAATCGGAAATTTATACAGTGTTACTCATGATAAGCTGTGATTTTCTTGCAGTGAGCTATTATTGCACTTTGCTTACAGGTATCCATCAACCTCACTCACCCTTACTTGTGCATTTCTTATATTTTCAGCTCCTTCATTTCACTTTGTCCTATCTCAGCTTTTGGATCCAGGAGTTCAGAAATGCAATCTGTCTCTTTCACCGCTTCCAGAACATCCTGTGTGTTCAGCTGTCTCCATCATCTACAAGTGCTTCAACCTCAGTGTTCTGTTGTTTTGTTTTTTGTTGGGGTTTTTTTTGTTTGTTTTTTGGGGTTTTTTTTGTGTGTTTTTTTGTTTGTTTTTGTTTTTTTCTCTCTCACCCAGGAGAGCACAGCTCTTGAGGCATTTGTTCTTTGTATCTTCACAAGACCGAAAACAGTATCAGTGAAGCAACAGAACACAGGTTTGCCCACACTACTATATGGCTGCTTGTGAAAGGTGCCGGCAGCAGCACAGTTCACTATTCCTCTTGGCCAGCCAAAGAAGGTTATTATTTGTTATCACCTGACAGTTCCAATAGAAGCAAATTATTTGGGACTATCAGAGAGAGAACTATCCTTGAAATTATATTTAGGGCCATTTAAGCTACTTGGCTTTAACGTATAAGGTCTTGGGCCAGAGCAGAGTTCTATTCGTTGTCAGGGATTTCCCTGACTGGTAAAAACCTGTCCCCTTTTACCATTCTAACCTACAGAGGAAGATGTGATCAGCCTGTCCAGGCAACTCTTAGTTTTCCTGAGTATTAAGCTCAATGACTCCATTCTGTGTGAAGTTTAGTCTTTATATGCATCCCTTTGTATCTGTTTACATTGTGTTGCCTCTGTCATACCACGCCTCTGTCATACCACGTCTCAGTCACCAATTCTTATAAGTTCACCTTGCAGTTTGTTACCAATAGCCCTTACCTTTGGTATGCTGAGTTAAGTTTAATACCATCAACAGACTTGGTCACATTTATATACATTCCAATTATTTCTATTTCTTGATTTATGTCTTTTGAACTAATGCCTGTTTAAAGAAGGAATTGTGTAGACAGCAACTCTTTACTCAGTTTCCTTAAAACTTCTGAGAAAGAAGTCTTTTTGTCAGGTGGCATTCATTCTTCTTTACCCACATAAAAAATCCACTGGCTTTGTGAGTCAGGTACTACATTTAAAAAGCCACACGAATGTTCGTTGTTTTTATCAATGTGTCCATTAATCCTATGTTATCACAGTTATTATTTCTTCAAAAATTGTATTCATCTCTTATGAACTCGTGTATATATTAGAGGTTGCTGCTAACCCTGACTTTCCCAGAAAGCCGTTTTGAAATGTGGTGTCACTTTTTCCACCTTTCCATCGTTAAGTACTGGAGTAGTTTATGTGACGAATTACAGGCTACTGTCAGTTACAAGAAAATGCTTGAATAAATACCTTTTAAAACCAAAGCAACTCATTTCAGCTAACAATGTGTCTAAAGGATCTAGAGCTGTTGCTCTATTTTTTCTTAACTGCACTTGTCTGGATATGTACATTATCCACATAAAACTGAAAATAATATCCCTCTGAATTATGCAAATATAGAAAATTTCTGATTTACTGCTTATTACCAGAAACTGGTAATAAGCAGTATCTGCTTTATTATTTATTTGCATGCAGTATCTGCTAGTATCTGTCTCTCGCCACTGGCAAAAGAAACCATAAGAACTCAAACCCTAAACAGCATCCTTCCCAAGAATTCCTGCTTAAATGTAATCGGATATGATGACTTCCTGTTGCTTCCAGACTTTGCTGTAATTAAGTTTATATTTAATTATAATTGAAGATAGCTAGATTTCTATGGGAGCCATTTAATTGTGAACTTTTCTCACCTTGAAGTCTTCAAATGAAATACAGCAATAGATTTAACAAAACTGAATAGATATACCTGTCATCTGTGTCAGTGCCTCTCAATAAACACATCTAAATAATGTTGTACACTGCTACTCAGGGTCACTTCTAAGAAATAAAAATTTAAATTATGTACTGAAAGCACGCATTAGCCATAATGCAGTGCTATCTACAAATGTTCACACCAGGTTAGGTTACTCCTCTTGCAAAGATTTGTTTTGTTCTAGTATGCAATACATGAGGAAAACATTATTGTAGATAATGTGCCCACACAAATGGCCAAATGATATTTAAAATATTGAAAATAGTCTGTGTATACACAATCTCATTCCAGTTACAAAAGTTGTCTCTAATAAAGACACAATAAATGGAATGAGACTGAAATTCCAACGCATTTTCTTCCAGCCTTGATTCAAGGCAGGTTCCCTATGCTTCACCAGTCAGAGAAAGATGGTTTTCCTCCTTGCATCAGACACAAGCAAGGAGAAGCTTTTGTGAATTTGTCTCATGACAACATTTCATCTTAATACAATCTGGTCACAGCAGCTACTGCAGAAAATTGCTCGCAGTTTGCTGGCACCATGGGAGACCATCATTACTGACAAGATTGAGAAACCCATCAATGACAATTCAGGACTCAATCTAACTGTGGCATCCAAGCGCTGTGCTTTTTTATTAGGGCTATTTTCTTGCATCTCTTTAATTCTTATTCACGTCTATTGGTCCTTGACTCACATTGCGATTCAATGCAATAAAGGCTTCAGTTCAACTGAATTCAATCTCAGAAATCATCAAAAAGTTAGATTTATGTAGTACATTTTAGAAAACCTTATGACAGCCACCAATTCAAGTGAGGAGGTAAAGCTCCTCTTCAGCAGTATTATAAAGGTATTCACCTTCACAAAGGAATCACACAGGGTAGCCTATTCTGTATCGTGTTGTGATGATGTGAGTCACTTTCTCTGTGGATGTTTGGCAGAAACCAGTTACCACCTGTGCCATGATTTTTAATCGGTTTGTTTGTCTGATTGAAACTCATCTATCATATAGTAGTATCATATGTAGACAAAAAAATATATTCACCTTTCAGTCTTATGATGACTCAACTCCAAATCAGCCTAAAGTCATCACTGCTCTTATAAATTAGTTGAATAAAGTACAGAGTATTCTTTTGAAAATATATGACTTTGAGATTTCCAAGGTCATAACAACCAGTAGGAAATAAGAACTAAAACCAACAGGTGTATTTTTGGTACCTTTGTTATTGCAAATGGTATACTTATACCCTAGAGAGAGACAAAAATTCTATATGACAAAAATACAACTTTTGTATGAACACTGCATAAGACATGAATCTGCACACTCTCTTCAGCTGAACTTGATGCACCTGTAATTCCTATGATGCACCCATTCTCTGTTCTTCACCTGCTATACAAATCTCTTGTTTCATACAAATACACTATTCCGTACTGTGGCAAAAATTTACAGCTAGCTTTTTCCAAAGCAGAGTTATTCAAATCTGTAATTAGAATCTCATTTGCAGTGGGGGAGGAAAAAATTAATTTGAATTCTTCTTATTCCTTGCTCTCTAACACTAACCTCCAGTCTCTATTTGTAAGATCTCTCTGAAAACAACATCCATAGTCTCTCACTGGTAAGTGTTTGGGTACTCTTTCTTTTGATTTTCATTAGTTATTGAAAAAGAATCTCTTGAAATACACACAAACCCCTTTGTTTCCAAATTTAGTGCAGATTCCAATTTTATGAATATTCAATTTTGTTATTTAACTCTGGGTTTTTTTGAGTGTTATGTTTGGGTTGTTATAATTTATAGTCAGGTAGAGAAAAAGCTAGGCAGGAGGGTGCTGAAAATAGCTCATAAGGTTTTTTTGAAGGTATTAAAAAATTATCTGGCTGGCCTTCTTTTCTAGCATCTTAAGGCTTATTCCAACCCAAGTGAAATCATCACAGACTAGCTTCATTATGGACATCCCATTAAGCTATCATATCATTAAACAAGCAGAGTGAATTAGGTCAATGCTAAGAAACAATTCCTTTCTCTCTCTTTCATGATTACATTACACAGATTCAAAGAGAGATACCAGATAGATGATGCTCCAAAGCCAGTACTGGAAAACTCACTGGCAACCCAGCAAGAGATGCAAGTTTTATCTGAGAAAGCAGTACTGTGCAAATGGAGACACATATCTGTGTGCTAGGGTATGCCAACCTGATCTGAACCATATGTTCAAATAAACAAAGCATGTGGCAAGACCTATTCATTCATTACATTAGCAAAATAAATGTAAAAAAAACCCACAGCAAATAAAAACATATCCAGTACTTAATTACAGTCAGGAAATAGACTAAGTAGAAATATAATTTAAAAAGTCAGGGCTTTTTTTCCCAAATTGTTTTCATTAAGTGAGTTTTTTCTTTTTCTAGCACAAATGTGTTTTTTAATCTTCAGATTGTGAACTGTTCTTTTGCCTCTTTGTAGTCCTCACTGTGGTCTTTTCTTCATTGAAATATTTCAGCGATACAGTGGGATAATTATTGCTAATAACAAACCTAGGATTTTTTTTTTTCCTTCCAGTAATTCTAACTATATAGGATGTGTTTACAATATTAATATTTTTTTTTAATTTTGAAAAAAACCCCAATAGCAGGCAAAGATAAATTCACTTGAGCTTACAGGTTGCTTCTTACCGAGTACATATAAAATTGCACTGAATTGTACTTACACTGAAATGTCAGAAAACACTGTATATAAATATTGTTATTTATTTTAAGTTTTGAATCTCAGGTTTGAGTATAAACTAATACAAGAATATCAACTTTTCATACGTAATGCATATGTGCACACCCTTATTTTTCAAAGTTTCACTTGAAACATCATAAAGATATAAAAGTCTATTCAAAAGACTTTAGGTTATTGTTGAATGAAACCACAATGTATTTATTTATCCCTGTAATTGGTGTCTCTGAATTTACTCCTTAACATCTGGTACTTTCTTCTTTATCTGAAATCTGATTTTGAATGAGCTTTAGTTTCAACAAGGCTTACACTGCTGACGACTGGTACTCTACGGAGAAGATAAATCTTAATGCTAATCATGGAGAAAGTGGTATGGACAGGATCCAGCCTCTTTACCTGCTTCTTCTCAAGGTCCCAACAAGACCGTAGTTCCTTTATTTTTGTTATCTAACTCTGATCACCTGTGCCAATCCTTCTGTCCTAGGAGTACAGTATTTAGACACCAGGGAACATATTTATTTTTATAACAGAGAAAAATATTTATTCAGCAGACAAAGGTAAAGTGTTGAGTCTTTTATACCTGATACAATAGAAGCAGCATGATGAAATAAGGTATCACTCTGTAATTCCAGGAACAGGAACTGACAGTTACAGACTAAGCATAGTCTTAATGTCAAGCCAACCTGAGAGCTACTATGAAGATCATACCTCTGAAAGGTATATG
This sequence comes from Heliornis fulica, assembly GCA_013399135.1. NCBI lineage: Eukaryota > Metazoa > Chordata > Aves > Gruiformes > Heliornithidae > Heliornis > Heliornis fulica. Next base: position 392,209 of record VXBZ01006465.1, read on the forward strand.
TTTCCCATAGTTAAAGACTACAAACTGTGATTAAAATCAGGGCCATGCCCCACTAGAATGATATCTGTAGGTTTTATAGGTCTTCATTAGGTGAACACCTAGCAATCAAATAAAAAAGGAAAGTTTTTCCTTTAGAAAAACCCAAACACTTTAAAATTTTATTATTAATGCTGTATCCTATGTTCTCATGAAGACTTTTTAAGCAATGATCTTACTCCAGTTCTAACCAATTTTATGCCCAGTTTTCAAACAGGAAGCAGTAGACTCCACAGATTAAATGCAATTATACTTTTTAACTAGGAAAAACAAATAAATAAAATAAATCAATTGCACAAACCCCATTAAACTCCAGTTTCAAAATTAATTGCTCTTTAAACTAAGGAAACTGGAACTGTATGAATTTCCCCACTGGAAAAAAGTATTAAAAAAAACACATTTACACTGCATTTCAGTTCATTTCAGCAAATATCATATTTCTAAAATTTTCAGTTTATATGTCGCCAATCTGTATAGGAATACTACAAGCCTCTACCTCAATAGAATTCAAATTCTTTTCCCCAAAATCACTGTATAGCACTGGGCTATGCACATGTACTTCATCACAGATACATAGACATTTCCATGTGCTAACTTTAATCAATGATTCCTGGACACAGGAAAATAGTGATATAAGATAAGATGTTTGGGATGGACAAATAAGTAGAAGGTTAACAAAGTGTTGGAATACATTAGGTACTCGTGGAATAGAAGCTAAAATTGGATTGCTTGAGAAGCTTTTTCATTCACCATGGATATGAATGTAAAAGAATTTGATGCCCTTACAAGTCTTCAACTGCTCATGCTTCCTCATGGCAACAAAAACTGCTCATGTGCAGGACATTCTTTGTCTTGCCTTATGCTAATCCCTTCTAGCTCAGAAAATTTTTTGTCTAATGGAAATGTGTACTGAAATGTGCTTTGTCCACATACAGAGGTATTAACTAAAAGAAAAATTGATTGCTGAAGATATCCTGAGCCACTGAGTTTTAGGCACACGAGCATCTTAAGTTCACTCACTATTTAGGTGTTTCTGGGGGCAGTAGTTTATGGCCATTTCTTACCTGTAGATGAGAATCAGATTGTGTCATGCTTCTATTGCTTGAAGCTCATATTGGTTGTATTTTTATAACTTGGAAAATGGTAATACACAATCATGCATACAATGAGAGCAATGAGAGACTGCCATTCAAGGTAGTCAATGTATTTCTAGTTGCTCAGCTAGGATAAAGGCAGTGTCTTTAACCAAACCTAATTAAAACAAGCTTAAATAGGGTGTCTCCAGAGTATGCTGAGACAATATGGAAAACAGACACATTTAAAATCCCTGGATTAAAGCCTATCAGAGCCAAGAACGCAAAAGAATGTAGATAATGTACTTTCAATGGAGTTTAGAATCCCAAGTATTATTTTTTCTTTTTTTTTTTTTTTTTTTTTTTTTGGTAGGATCTTAATTCATTTGGACACATTTGATGGGTTTACCTTTGGTCTATAAGACAGATTTTCCAGATAAGTCTCAGAATCTATAGACAACACCCTAGATGAGTAATTTGGCTGATATAATTATAAATATTATGTGATAGAAGAACTAGAGTTTTACATAAATTTGCTTATTAATTTTAAGAAACAAGAATGTCTTCTGGAGAAATGTATTCTCACTTAAGCAGAATTGACTGAGGCCAAATAAGCCCCTTTCTCAGGCATTTCAGTTCAATGCAATTTCTGAACAGCATTTAGCACCAGGAAGAGAATGAAGTTACAGAATTATTACAGAAAATTATCTGTGCAGGAAAGATGGAAACATCTGGATATATAGAAGGCAACAGCAAGAGATCTAAACTGCATTTTGTATTTTATGGAATGGGTGCTGATGAAAAAAAAAATCACACAGAGAAGAGTCTGATAGCAGCAGATACTTGTGTTCTTGGTGTGGTTTCGTTGGCAATCATGCAGAGGGAGCTAACTGTGCCAGCACACTGCATATAGCTGCAGAGAGTCATAGCTCACATAAGACTGAAGCTTTTGTTTTAAAACATGTATGGTTGAAGCTTAAGGACAGACCACAAACTCTGAGAAAGGTTTGTGGCTGATCAAACAGCTCAAAAACTCTTTGCAGCTCTGAGAGGATTAGCCGAGATAAAAGGCCAGCTCTGAATCAGATCCCAGGACAGAAATCTCAGGGGGAGGTTTTGAGAAGACTTAGAATTAGTGACAATTATTAGAAAATAAGAATCACGAGGTGATTCTCATTTTCCCAGCAAAAGCCACCATGTTGACCTGGCTGAAGTTTCTGATGGCTTTGGCAAGACTGAAAACAGAAAGCTATCCCAAAGAAGGGCTGGGCACAAAAAGCAAGTGGAGCTGGTTCAATTTAAATTTAATGATACCTGAAGCCTGCACAGAGTGACAAAACAGGATTAATGTAATGAAGCAAAAAAAATACAAGGGAAGCCATTAATTTTTAAGAAAGGATACTGATGTGCAGAATCAGCTGACTTACAGATGGAGTTGTGGCAGCACTGTGGCTGCATGGCACCAGACACTGATCCCTACAGTCCATTGCTGTCCCAAATTAGGCATGTTTAGACTATTCACTCTTACACTCATTCTTCATTTTCAAAAACACACAGCCAAGAAACAACTCTATTTCAATTTCCTAGCCAAAAACCCCAGATATCTCTTCACCTTAGTCTGTGGAGGGGCAGCTACCTGTCATTTCAGTTCTGGTGTACATGCCTTTACCAAAATTCCCCAGAGACAGTCAGTAAATATGTTTGTTACAAATCACTCACAAACGACTATGGCAGGCTGCACTGACTGTAAGGGGAAGCTCATTCTGGGCATATGCCTGTCCCTGTGGGGTTTCCTATAGTTAGCAGTTGCTGACATAGGGTCTAGGTGTCCCCAGCCCGTGAGTATTTGAACCCCATTTCTCATGAGTGCCCTGCTTATCTGACAAGAGACAGAACTGACAGGGAGCTGCCTCTTCTGAGAGCTGAGGAACCAAGAATAGAAGAGGCAAGAGCTGAAGAAAGAATGAGCATGAGAAAGGTTGATAGAGTAGCTCCATTCCCACTGAAGGATTGTTGCATAGACCTAAAAAATGGTTTTGAGAACAGGGACCAGAATCCTAAACTCCCAGAGGAGTTTGCTCTTCACTGGGCTATGTGTAGTCTGCTTGACTTATAACTTCAAATTTAATAGCCTATGTCTTACAGTAGACTGTACTTTGCAATACGCAACTACAATTTCCTAGGAAGCCATCGCAATAACATACCAAAGCCTAAGCAGCAGGTTAAAGTGCAGGTTAAAGTCTGGTGTGCTGGAGTGTTTGACTATACCAATGAAACAACAGCAATTTATGGATGCTTAAATTACATAAGTAGAAGACAGGTCAAGGTCATACTTCCACACTTTGCATTTCTGATTTTATGCAGAAGAAAAATATACAGGGCAGCTCTCCAAAGATTTACATGTCTTTCAACTCTGCTGTCATTCAGACCTGCTTAAAAACTTGAACTTTATTCTCATTGAATGACTGAGAATGAAGTGTAACGCTGCATTTTCCTCGATAGTTCAGATCTCATCAGGAAATGTCCAGCTGCTGAGTCAGTAAGTTTTTTAAAAAGCTTCTTCATAAAGAAGATCTAATACTGGATTGCTTCCAGTCCACTTTTTGTCCCCATGTTGAATTACAGGGCATGGATTTTTCACACAAAGCCCTTGCTGCCTGCCATTAATCCTTTTGGATAAGCAAATCGGCAAGCCTTTTAATCACGGGATTGATACAACCACTCCTAGCAAAGCATCTCAAACCATCTGCCAATTGCACAACTATCAGATCTATGAGTGAATGGAAGTGCAAGATAAACAGCATGGTGTGGAATGCCACAGCTGAACAAAAAATTAGAACCACCACAGTGGAAAGACAGATTATTTCTTTATTGTACTACAATTCACAGAGTAGTTAAATCTCACCGTATCATTCCTGTTATGGTAGCCTTTGCTCCAAACGGCAAGTCTAAGCATAAACACATCTCTGTTATAAGAACAGAAGAATACCAGACAAATACGAATACAATGTACATTTTCACTGGCTACCTATTTCCCATTGACTGCTATCTGAAACAGTACTTCAAAATAAAGAAGTCTTTGTAACCTTCTCACTCAGAAATGCTGTAATTTATGCCCTATATAAAGCCAAAACTGCACAATGAATATGAAGTACTCCTTCAAAATGGTGACAGGCCAATCTCACTGCAGACTAGCTGCTAAACCTAGATGAAAAACAGGGCAGGTCTCTTTTGAAACAGCCAAATGAATATATAGGTTTGGAGAGAAGGGAAAGAAAGGTTACAGTCCTCCCTCTGCATATTTAGATTGGAATAATTTGTCCACCGATTTTTTTTTAACATACCCATTCCTCTTGAAGTGAATAATAAAGGATAAAAAAATCCCTGAACTATGTGAAAGCCTAAAATCACTGAAAATAAATGAATATGGCTAACCACCATCACAACTCATAAGAATCAAGGCTGACTCCAACCAGAACAAAGGACTCAGCCTGGAGCTCAGCTCAAAAGGCTAGCAACAAGTCCTCTCAGGCCACTTCTGAGCCTCCCTGAACCTTGCAAAGACTCACCTCAAGCCTTTCCAGTTTAAGTTCAAAACTCAGAATGCCAACTATTTAACAGTGACAACAACAAAAAAAGTCCAACATTAAACACAAACTGTAAAAATTATAATTGCTATTTTCCTTCCCCTTCTTCAGGCAGAGATTTTTACTGCTGTTGACAGAAACTGCATCAAAAAGTTTACAAACAGTAGTTGATTGGGCATTAACCACATACTACAGCTAACAGGCATAGATTTCCATTAGGTGGAGAAGACAGTAAGAAAAGAGGGGCTCTCCTCCACTGCTTTGGCTGCTTCTCCCCAAGCCTCTGGCACCACAAAAAACCAGTCACTCATTCCCTTGGCTGGGCTGAGGGAGAAGACACTACTGGCCTTGCAGAAGCAGGCAAAACTCTCTTAAACTGATGATCAACAAATTTCAGCTTATGAAAATGGCAATAAATAAGTCAGATGCTGCTGAACATCTCTGCCTGACTGTTGAGAATAGAGTCAATTTGGACCTTGTTCCTTGGTGGGTTCTTAAGGCTAAGGCAATCTAGTGGAAAGGTAAAAGATGACACAGACCTGTAGCCCAGTCTTCCCCAGCAGCACGTTCTAGTTACAGCTACAAGCTCTGAATAGTTCTACTGGCTGACACCTCTATGGCATCTTCTGAGGTACTCAGTGGATCAGGCCCTTCTGAATATTCAGGGAGAGGAGAGGATGGCCTCCTTACTGGACCCTGACTTTTAAGAGGCACCAGATAAACTGGAAACAGAGGTTCCCTCCAGGCTACTGAATAGCCACATTACCCAGATTCTCTTTCAGAGGGCAGTTAGATGAGAGGCCAAAACATGCCTGGGGCTGTTCTTAGGAGCCCCATGGAGGCCCTTAGCTGAGATCATGTCTTGAACCTCTTTATTATCTGTATCAATATACTCATAAAGAATACTTTACTGAGGAAAAAAAAAAGAAAACCAACACAAAAGCATTAAAACCAAGGAGTCTTGTTTGTATTTTTCCCGAAAAACCAACAAACCAGTGTTGGCATGATGTAAAAGTTTGGCCAGTGTTTTAAGTTTTGGATGGCCAAGTTATACAGAAATGGAAGCAGCCTGACTGAATTTCATTTGCACAAGAGAAAGCTGTCCAGAAATGTATTTATTTATTGGCAACTGTCTGAGAAATCAGAACAAATCACAGAATCACAGAATTATAGGGCTTGGAAGGGACCTCGAGAGATCATCAAGTCCAACCCTCAAAATCAAGAAGAGAGGGAGTTACTAGCTGCTGACTGAAACAATTGAATCTATTTATTCCACTCAGTTAAAAAATAGAAAACTGTTATTAAAAATGTAAGTTTTTTACCTGGTTTATATTATCTATTTATTATCCAAGAAGTCACTATTGTATACACCAGGCACTTCTTGAAAATTAATGACCAATGAGATAAATTGAGACTACAGAAAGGTATTAGCCTTTTCAGATGACAGAAGTACCCCACTGAGATAATTCACATAAAAATTCTATTGTCATAAATATTTCAGAAATAATAACTTCCTCCTTTTCAACACATAGTTTTTTGAGAAGAAATATGGTTTTATTTGTTGCAACCCTTTCATAAACCCTTTGAAAGACCTTCCCAATGTGCTGGGACTTTCTAAAGGCGTTAGGCTCTGAAATTTGGCACACTCAGCCTTGATTAAAATTTCTAAAGCTCTGCCAGCAGAACCTGCAGTTTTAATCATCAGAGACAATATAGGCTTTGTCAAATTGGGTCAGCTGGCAAAGTCCTACTGGAGCAAATGCTTTGGTATATTCATTGAAGGACCAAGTTATGATCTGTCTTCAGGTTTGCTATTATCTCTGGAATATGAAAAATCATCATTATTGTTAGATTCTATGAAATATTATATAAGTATGTCCAGAAAGTAAATGCAGAAACTTACAATATCCTACAGACAAACTTCCAGAATGGTCCTCTTACTTTCTACATATTCCTCCTTGAGATTTTCTCAATGTCTCTTAACTTCCACATCCCCTGTTGAAACACTGTCTTTTATCCTTCTTGCAAAACAGTAACGGGGCCATTTCCACACTAAACTATTTGAATTTTCATAGTTTTAAACATATCTCTTACTTAAAATTCCAGTGAAGTTTGACCAAAAAATGAATGTGTTGCAGAGCTCAAGATCTGAAGCATAGAAGGGTTAAAGGCCAAATCGGCCTGTACCCAGATCATAAAAAGAACGATTACTTTTGTAGACATGGACAAAAAATGTATTGCTTTCATATTAATATTGAAGCATTGCTCTAACTGTGGAATCCAAGATACAGAATAAGGTGGTTTGCTCTATAATTATTGTAAAGTTATATGAATTGCATAGGCACTAATCTTGCTATACTCTTAACCCACACCTCAACCAAGCCTTATCGTCAACCCTGACAAGCTGAAGGGAAGACAGGTGCTCAGTGTAGCTTCATGACCTATGCCAGGTTAAATCTGCTCTGCTATTCAAAGAAGCACTCCTGCCCTCCCCAAACATCTGCCTTTCTGTTTCTCCTCCTTTCACTGAATCAGCATTTATTCTTTCACAAAGGTACTGAAACTAATGGAAAAAAAGTAATTAAGACATAACAGCAATTCTGATCCAATGGGAGTAACTAGAAAAGCTGGAGGAAGAGCATATTTTCTGTCTGGTTTGTGTAAAATCCCTGCATAGGCCACATAGCAAGGAACAGAACCAGAGTGAGGATAGGCAGGCAGCTGCCCAAGACAGTCCACGCTTGCAACCAGCATCCTGACCTGTGTCACCTGTGGTCTCTGCACTTTCTTAAACTTCTCTAAGTCCATGGTGATCCTGAAAAGGGAGTTCCTCTCCTCTGCAGTAGTACTCCTGCACTCCTTAGTGCTTTTACCCTCCACCCTCTCACTCAAGACTCAGAACTCGAGCAATTCTGTAGAGATTATGAAGGGGGTGGGGAGAGATTTTTACCAAGTCACGAAGCAGTCACCTAAACAAAAGTCGTTGCTGCTACATTGGGTTATTTGTGATTTACAAATGGATACTTCCAGGCACTTATATAAAAATAATACATATAGCTTGATAGTCCCAGTTCCTGTAGTAAACCACTACAAAGCTATGATTTACAATCAGTGTCTTCACATCTCAAGAGAGTGTTATGCCTTTTACTGGTGATTACTAGTGAATAAAGTTACTTAGATGCCGAAAGGGCGCATAAAAAACAATACAAATGCTTTGTGAAGTCTGAAGCCTTGTTGTAAAACCATGAAACACATTTCCCTAATATTATTGCAAATATAATTTTCAGAATGCAGTCTGCTTTTTATGATAGAGTATTCAATGCTAGAAATAAGAAAGTGAAAATTAAAATTTGTATCAGATTAGAAGTCGGTCAATCAAGTGCTCATTAGAAACTCAAAAGCAGCCTATATGCTGACATACATATATACATTCCTTACATTTTACACCTTAAAGACTGAGAAGGTGAATTTTGTATATGAATCCTGAGTCCTTTGTAAACTTTCAAACACATTGTTACAGTATACATATGACCTTGTAGGTTTGTTCCATTTTACATTACAGTCATTTGCAATTGAAGATTAGACTCTGAGTGAAAGATCTGTCAGTCAGTGCAATTTTAGAGCATTTTAGAGCATTACAGAAGCAAGAGTAAGCCTGCTCCTTTCATGATGTGAACGTGAATAAGGGACACTGCCAGCTGCAGTAAAACCCCTTCATCATCTTCTTCAAGGCTTGTTTCTCAGCTTTTCTCTGTCACTTGTGTACTTACAATCTTGCAAGCAAGCTACTGGAAAAACATGGAAATGACACAGTTCTCTCTTGGGTGGACATGACTCTAACATATGGCCATGCCTGTTGCCTTCCACATGACCTAAAGCCCACTGAGTCTGTCTAGTGACAAATGATGTCTTGTGGTCCTAAACCTCTCAAATGAACTATCATTTCTGACATCCCAGAAACCAGGAGGGGATGAGTTATCTTTGCAAGCCCAGGAAGAGTACCCCTACTTTATGACCAGATATTTAGTTGTGTTCCCTAAAAACATATGGATAATTGAGCTGGGAATAAGCTCCAGCAGTGCTCTGTGACTACTTATTGTCAAAGTGGTAATTAATACCTTGTCTGGTGCTTTTGGCTCACACCATCTAGTAGTGTTGCAACTTGGTACTAGCCTGGGTGTAGCAGAGCTCAAGGACTATTCTGAAAAGGCCTCGTCAATGAGACAAAGAGATTCTTTTGAGGAAAAAAGTTAGCTATATGGGTACAAATCTTGATGTGACACTTGAGCTTAGGGCCAAGGAGCATGTCCTTGCCCACAGACAGTGTCCCTACATAATCAACTTCTCTGCCGATGCACTACAACTTCTGGAGAAACGTGGCAAGAATGCAAAGAATTCAGTATTGACAAGCCAGTTTCTTAACTTTATAACACCTCTGTGTGAACAAAATACATTGGAATGTTATCAGACTGATACAGAGCCATGAAAAATGTATACTTCTTATGTGGCACTGATCTCTTTGCTAACGAGATTTGTTGGGCAGCGCTGCTAAGTCTGCCTAGGTGGACCCGGCTAATTGATTACTTCTCACTGCAGAATTTCAGTGTTTTGTCCTCTCCATATTCAAACACAAACATAGATATTGACTTTAATTTTCTCTAAAGATTGCTTAATAAGTCAGAAACTGTCATTGTAATAGTGAAATGTCTTTCAATCTAAGTCTTTTTATTCCACAGTGGCCACTTGGACCCTGACACTCCACTAGCTGTCACACATCTGTGACAAAACAGTTGCTGTAACGCACCCCAACAGGCAGCGAAGGTGGTACTGCAAAGGGAAAGCTGCAATGCAGACCTGAGCCTGTGAAATACAAAGTCAGTTTACCCACCTGACATATTCTGGTTACAAGATATTACTTTTTCATATTACTACAGGTAGTTGCTCATAATGTTTTCTTGACCTAAGATTCAAAACTTGTAAAGGAAAGTACTGTGTTTTCTTCTTTCACTTTTCTTGATTCATCTCCCTACTCAGACACAATTGTGAGAGTTTACTGAGAGCCTTGCAGATGATTGGCATACTCTATCCTCTTTCTTTTTGATATGCTTTTTTTTTAATAGAAGATTTTAATATACGCTATAGAAAAACCAGAAACAAAGACATCCTCTCCCTTTGTATCAGTCTTGTGAGTATGACAGAAGCATTAAACTAGGGACTGTAACTCAGGTAAAGGATGTAATGAATCCTTGTCTTCATTAAATCAATACAGATTTTAAGGATCAGATGTATATTTTATCTATCAAGCACTCACAATAACTGAAGCTGATGCTGTTCCACAGCATTGTGTTACTGACTTGGTATTGGAGGTTACTAAATTCTTCATCCACTTAGTGTGAAATCCAGCAGCTTAGCCCAAGCCACATCTCCATGATAGTAAAAAGACTCACTCCAACACTTTGCACTGGCTGAGGAACTCTCCTACGGCCTGTTGACAAAACTGTCCAGCAGGAGCAGGCACTTGGTAGCTCTTGCAGCTGATTGGCATGTGATATTCATTAAGACTTTAATTGTAAAAAAGCTGATAATTAAATACAAGCTTACAATTTGTATCCCTAATTTACTCCTTCAAAAGCCAGACTGAGAGCACTACTTTGCAAGTAGGACTCAGTACTCACAAGTCTAGAATTGGTGCCTCAGACCTTTCTACAAATAGCCCAAAATTAATGCACAGGTTCAGATCTCTCAGGAAAAAAAAACCCAAAGTGAGTTTGGATTTTATTTTTTTTAAAATATAGTCAGGGTATGGATTTCATTACTCAGTCTCTTCCTATTCCGCACTCTAAAGCATCTAATTGAAACAAGGAAACTTGACAGTTATGGTTTGCCCTGAGGCAAAAGCCCCAAGGAGATATGAGTTGCAGAACTAAAGCGGCGACAATCTGCACAACACATGCAACTGTAAAAAAAAAAAAAAAGATGTAGTGAAATATTCAAGCATGTAAAAAGAAAAAAACCCAAACAAAACTCCATAACCAGAAGTTATCAGTATAGTACTAGTAGTATAGACAGCTGACATGATTGAATTAAGCACACACAGACTGATGGAAATCAAGATGCATATGACCACTGCATTGAAGAGTAGTACAGGACACAGTTTTCTAATAGTTAAGTGTGGAGAAATGTGTTAGTGGCAAGGGATTTGAGGAAAAAAATGCCTTTTTCAATTATTTATTTGGTCAGCTTCTACACTACGCAGCATAATCACTTCTATAAATTACAGAACTTTACTCTTGTAATGACTTAGTAATAAGTCCAAATGCAATGGGAACATGATATGCGATCCAAACCATTACACAAAATATATAAAAAATAAAATCATTACCTGGTTCTGAAATTATTATTGCAAATAACACCTTGTGTGAACAATTAACAATCTTCATTGCATCTGTAAAATGACAAGTCACTTTTAGGCTGCCTACACATTGCTTCTCTTTAACCTTTGTGTATTATTGTGAATCAAAGATATCTTTATAGTTATAGCCAAAACTCTTGAAAATTCTTAATGTGTGCATTCGAGGAAGAGAGAATGTGCATGTCTTAGTTGGATGTCCATCTGGTCTGGATGTCATCTGCTTGCAGCATGTGTTGAACTCCAGGATGTGATATCCTCAGACACACTCTGAACTGAATATACATTTGATAACTTTCTGCTTTGCAGAAAATAGTCTAGATGTGGGTCCTGGCTATCATATGCTATCCACACGCTTCTTATCTATAATCAAAACATAATAAACTTGTTTCACTGTAAAATAAGCTTGTGTAATTTGGGGGAAAAGGCTCTTATATCAGTACATAATTAAAATTGCCCTCTCTGCCTCTTTCTCATGGGCACAGGACAATTTCAGTTTTTAATACCACACAGGTGGAAAGCTTCTTATATGCTTTCTGAGAGCACAAAATCTATTTGGATACTCCATGATTTTGGGCCCTAAGCCATCAATGTTACTGTTTTAGTGAAAAGATAATATGATTCTAATGAAAGCAATTAACAAAAATGTGGTCCTCTATTTCCAAAAGACAGTGCCCTCTGTTTTAAGATCATTTTTGAAGTGAGACATTAAAAACCTAGCAGTTTTCAGTCCTTTTATGTTGAGCCCTTTACCATCGTAAAGAAACTAGAGTGACAGATCTGTTCTCCACAAGAGCACCTAAGTAACAAAAAGCAACAAAGAGTTTTCTCCAACTGGAGAAAAATCTACAGCATGTTCTCCTGCCCTTGTCCTAAGTTCAGGAATGCATTACCCAGAAGGTAGCACTTGGATGCCCACTACATTACTACTGAAGTTTGACAAGTTTCAGTTCACTCTGGTTTACATTACTTCCTTGTATCTATCCATCTTTAATCTCAGTGCATGGCAAGCACACTAGACACAATTAGACTGACTCAAGTTTTGACCTTTTTGGGCATATGTTTATTTCTGAAACATAATCAGTGTTCTCTATATCAATGATCAGAGAGTATTACCTTATTTCTTTAAATAAATACATTAATTTTTCCATATTTTATGTCAGAGAAAAAAGGCAATTCTAGGTTCTCAAAGAAAAATAGGGTGTTTATATATGCATGTAAGTATAACCCATTGCTCTTTAGATTTTCATAATGTCCAGAAATAACATTAAATCAGATGAGCAGCAAACCAGTCTTGATAACAGATACTATGTTCTTCCTTCCAATGTCTCTTCATCCAAAATTCAAATCACAGTCAAGCTGAACATTTTCTGAGCTTTGAAAAAGCTCAGCTGGTTTTTCTTCTATCAGCATTTTCTTTTTCTGTGATCTCCAGATCACAGGAATAACAGACAATATGCCACTCTTGTGGCCAGACTGATGAGAAGCAAAGTTTCTTCTCAGGTGTCCTGTACTGCTTTGTGGAGTTAATATGTTCAGTGAGTGAATAAGCCTCTAGAATTCTGCAAACATATTCAAATTGTCTGAGATTCTTCCAGAAATAATACTGGGAAAGGCAACATTTGCAACCTAGCAAGTGCTACTTTTCTTTGCTAAAACTCCATACAAAAACCTTGAAGAACATCAAGACCTTTTTATACAAATCCACAGGTCAAACCACTACCCACTTTTCTTGTATAAAGCAGCTATTCCAGAGGCCTAATCAGCAGTCTTAATATGTACCAGGAGCACTACCACAATTGCATCAAAGCACCCTTAATTTCTCTAAGGCATTCTTGATCTGATAGTTCCTACCCATGTTGAGTAAACACTGCAGTACCTCCTAAATCTGCGCTTTGCTAAAGCAAAGTTGTGGTGCTTTGATCTGTAGCTGATATATACAATTACATCATTAACTTTCCCAGATTCTCGTTCCAGAGTGGGTCCCGTAACCTTGTGATTGCCTTCTTCAGTGGGAACAAATAGAAAGATATATTCCAAGACCACAGAGAGATCCAGTGTACAGATATGCTGAATAATGCACGACCTTACACACAGTCATTATTCTTCTACCCTATGGATCTACAATTGTAGGTATTGCCTGAATCACATACCATGCCGTAATTTAAATGACTAACTGTCCACACCATATAGCTCATTAGTAAAAGAGAAAAGCTGAGCTTTTTCCAACAGACTGTATTTCCTTAATTAGTATAGGATCTGCTCTCTCTCACTGCTATAATGTATATTAATGAGACACATTTCATTCATCTACTAATTTACGATAAAATTTTTATTTCAAAAACTGGATTCTGAAAGGAAGATTCATGGTTACTGTCGTTCTCAGTTCAGTTTTTTGATCATCTGATAGTTAGGAGACACAGTGGGAGATGCCTTGTTTCAGGGAGGTGACGGGGGACTTACGAAATTAGAGGATTTATCTTCAGTTAGTTGTACTATCAATAAAAGAACAGAGCTCCTGCTAAGGAACCAGTTTGTTGGGGGTATGTGGCACAGTAGGAACACCATGTCTATCTTTAAGTGTGACCTGAAAAAGATTTCATGATGCTGCTGAGCTGTTTATTATGGGGCCTGTTTACTGCAGAAAACCTGTCACACTCAAAAATTACTCAGAAACTTTACTTCAAAGCCCCTGGTTTGAGAAAACCTGCAGGGGGTGCATCCTGATGCACAGAGAGGGTCAGCAGACATGTGCACTAAGGATGTACGGCAGATACAGTACACGTTCGCACACTGGTAGATGACAAGCAGTTAGCAGGGAACAATATCACTAACCTTTTGTTATGCCCTTCCTTGCTTCTGTTGTGATTTATTTTTATTTCCTTTTCAGGAGACATAGATCAAATCTTTTTTTTTTTTTTTTCCCACCACCATATTTCAAAAAATAACCAGCTCAGGCTGTTAAACGTCTCTAGATGCATCTCTAGATCAGAGCTGGGCTGGGAAGATATAGGTTCAGTTCCATATCACTTAAACTTTTCTCTCTCTTGTCTTTACACCATCTACCCTTTACACCATTTACCCTGCTCTTTGGCAGAGAGATAATCTTTTTTTCTAAACGCATGTATGCTATACAGGCATTTCAGCCCCATTCTCAGTGTATTTCAGGGCCATGACTGTTAGACAAACAGACTTTGTAGGCGAAGGGTAGTTAGCTTGATTATATAAATTGTATCAACTACCTATGCATATAATTAACAAAAAATCTCCCTCATCTTTTTTAACTATGCTAGCGACCTCCCACTGGCATTATATGCGAGATGACAGTAGCTTTTGTAAATAAAGACTACAGTAGACTATGGAAACAACTACAATTCATCTATCTTAATTTGCTATCCAGTTCTTCATTAGTTTAGATGCATACTAATCTTTTCTTAGTCTGAAGATAAATATCTTCATAGTTTTTGCCTTTAATTTGCTCAATGTTCTACTATTTTCTCCCTTTCAAGGGGAATGAAAATGTGATATCTATCTTTAATATACATATGCATGCAAAAATAAATTCTCTCCCAATGGTATGGGCAGATAACTTAAATGGCAGTTAACCTACATTACATCCCCAACTGATGTGTGTGCAGTGTCCAAATTCCGTGTTTTACATTTTTCCTCTTGGAGCTTTTTTTATTTGTTTGTGTGTTTTTTGAGTTCATTCTGCTCAGCCCAAGTATTCATGACCCTAACAGTCAAAGAGCAGCACATTGGTCTTTATGCTTATGCTAAACATCTCTTGACCTTTAATTTGTGCTGCCCTTAAAGACATAGCAAATGACCACATGGTACCTATTAATACAAAGAGAGATATAATCTTAACACGCTGACGAAATACATATTTAAATGCCACAAAATGTGAGGATAAATACAACATGATTTTCTATGAGCTAGAATGCAGGTTTTTAATTTTGCATTTTGGCAAAAATGTCATCTGTCTTTGAGAAGGAAAAATAAAAATGTCTGATGAGAGCATATCCCTCCCAGAACGTAGCCCTCTGCACCAAGGTCATACAGTTATGAAGATGTTTTTCCTCCATTAGAGCATAGTGCCACTATGATTTATGACTGCAAAAACCTTTTCAAATTAAGATTTGTTTGATTGTCTGTTCCTATTAAGGGTATCATAATAATATTTTTCCCTTTTCCAAACAAATGTTCTACACGGCCTAGCATCCACAAGACATGAACAAGGATGTGACAGTGATTAATTTCTGTTGCTGAATTCTTTATTTCCAATAACTAATTTAAGATAGTCACCACTCTTTAATAACTAAAATATATCAATTCTACAGGGTATTTTTGCTTAGGTAATTGATAAAACATCTTCATATTAATAACTGTAAATTATGACTGTATTATATAAATCTGTCTCCTCTGAAGTCTCCTGTAGAACACAGCAGTCTAGGCAGCTGCTATGCACTGAGGCATAAAATTTATACTTTGAAAAAGAATGCATCCCAGACTGCCAGAAGTTGTCTGAATAAATATAAATAAAAATATTTATTCTGCTTGAATTTTATCTGGATAATAAAGTTCTTATGACATCATATATAATTTAAATAAATTATATATAGGGTTCTTGAGACTCATTGAATATCATCTTCCATTGCAAAAGCACAATTTGGCTTTGGTTTTTAAAAGTAATTTAGACAAACCACTGTGAAGAATAATGGTGCAGCAGCAGAAAGAACAGGTAACTTAACAGAACCTTTCTGATATCCAAGAATTTCTCAACCCTTGCTCCTTCCTTAGGTAAAACTACAAGCAAACACAGAAAAAATGGTTCCAACTGAAAAATAAATTGTAAGCTAAAGCTACATTGTTAAAGCAAGCTCATAATAAAAACTATCCTTGCTTCTACAGGATCCTTTCTTAAAGCTGAGCCCCGCATCAGAATGTTAGGAAATTTTCTACCATAGTACCATATGTTATGAATGCTTGAAAACACCACAATGCTCAGGAAAAAAAATTGGTCCTACGGTTTCTGTAGGTATGCCCCATTATGTTTGAAGAAACAAAGTTAAGTTTTCCAGACAGTGATGAAGCCCAGTTATAGTACAGACGGTAATCAAACTTCTTTGAGAGAAGCTAATGATTCAGTTCCACCATTTCGTTCAGCCACAACCACTAAATTCTCCAAACATTATGTGGCAGCAGTCAAAATATGCTGATATTCCATCCTAAATTAGCATCCATAGGTTCATATTCAATTTTATCATGCCTTAGAAAATTATAGTCAAAATCTTCGGGTTAATAGAGGTCAAGTTAATTCCCATAGAGAACCTAAGCCTGAGAGTAAGAAGCATTGAGCAGAAACCCATCCTTGTGAAATATTTTATCAAATATACTCTGCTAAGAATGTCTCATTGAGCATTTGACCAGACCACAGAAACATTGGTTATTACTAGAGAAACTATTACTACTAGTGGTAATTACTAAAGAAAAGTTCTTAGATAGTCAACAGCTGTTTCTTGTGTATCTTACTGGTATCCAAAGACAACAATATTTCAGTAATGCATCTAATCACATGTATATACACAATTTGAAGGCAGGGTTATAATTTATTTGCAGTGCACTATTTGTTGTTATACTGCAGCTATCTTTTACAAAGAAACAACAGGAGCTACAGAAGATACAACACCATTATAGTCACTTCATTGTACCATACTTGGACACCCAAATTATACTGAAAATTAAAATCTCTCTAGACTTTGTACCCAAGAAAACTTATATCACTGGTAATCATGCTACTAACTACAATTTGTGTGTGTGTATAGGATTCTATGGTTTGTCAAAAAAAAAAAATAAATCTATACACTGAGAAGTTCCTGTCAAACAGCTCCATTTGGACAACAGACAGGAGAGTAGAGACCTGTATGTGAATAAGTAGCTGAGTCTCAACACCCCAGAAAAGATGAATTAGAAAGGACTGCTAAACAAAGAGGACTGTCTGTAAAACACTGTACAAAAATATTATCCCCCCAAACATGTAAGTGCTTCTCAGACATGCTTTTAACAGCATTGTTGTGTGAGTCAAATTTAACAAGAAATAAAATTCAGCTGATGCTGTGAGAGACAAGTTACTATTTTTTACCATGCTGTCTTTTTAGCAACATCATGGGATTTATTCAGTACCAGTCATGCCTTTCAGGGATGGAAAGTCTTCCTGGAAGGAACAAAGGCATTGTGATACAACATTTTTGTACTGTAAAGCAATTTACTAGGCATGGAATAATGTAGTAAAAGAAAATTACAGTAATTCTCAAATTGACCGGGATGAAAATGCTCCTATCTTAAGTACACACTGAGTACTGCTGAAAGGAAAGCCCTGAATTCCAAACAAGCCTTGAAGTGCCTCAGGCTGCAGTTGAACACACCCTCTTTCCTCCTCACTCTTTCTCAAAGTACTACACTAGTGTTGCCTCAGGCTAGACGCTTTGCTGGGGTCAATTTTGTCTTGCTCCAACAAGGCTATTATGTAGGAAAATTTTAGTTTTCAAATTGCTGCAAGTATAAATACCTCATTTTTTTTGTAACATTAATGTAATTAGAGGCTATTATAAAATAATAAACTCTGAACCATAATTTTACATGTTTTCACTAAAAACGTAGACTCTTATTTCTAAGTACTATAATTACTGCTTTTACCATTCTTTTAATGGAAAAGCATCCGTAGCAGCAGATTATGAAAGACCCAATACCTTGGAACAGTAGCAAAGTCATAACCAAACTAACAGTTCCTGCCTGGACCTTAGGATTTTAAAAAAGAAATGTGCTAAAAGCCTTGAAACAGATACATATGGTGTTTCATATGAAAAACAAAAAAAAAGAAAACAAAAAAAAAGGAAAGCAACCACATATAGGCTAAGGACTAATTTTAGGGGACTAGCCAGGCTATCTACAATGCTAGGAAACATCTTTTAACAGTTTCACTTGAGCAAAACCTTTGGGTAGATAGTGGACCAATCTGTGAGTATGATGTATTATACAGAGGATCCAGATTAGTGAAAACTTTCCTTCAGACCAATCTTTAAAGCATGTAAATGTATGTTAATGTATGTCATATTTTACTTTTGCTTGTAAGAATTTATTTGAAAATTCTTCACTTTCTAGGAAACTCTAACAAAGATACTAAAGTATCCTATAATTTGCACCTATAACTTAATCTAAATGTAAATATAATCTAAGTTTACCTTAAAGATTGTATCTTTAATTTTAATACAAATAGAATAACAGTCACAAAAAGCACTTCTTCACAGTTAAAATCTGTCTTTTGGTTTTAAGTAAGAACAGAATAGACAAGCACCACAGTCTCAGAATCCTACACCTTAAGGCATATCTCCCCAGGAATAATTGCCACAGGTTTTCCTCATGCTGACAAGCAGCCAAGAGAAAAGAGTCACTGGGAATATCTGGAATGGATTTGAGAGTTACTTACAAAGGTACCCCCATTTGAAAATAATTGAAAAATGCATCATCAAATCTACAGAAGGTAGATTTGAGAAATATGGCAGTGAAAAGATTTTGAAGATCTTTTTTATGAAGATTTTAAGGGAATTTTGCCATTACCTTCAATGGAACTGAAAATGTTATTGAATTAAATTTATAAATGTTCCCAGCAGAAGACTTCTGGGTTACAGAAAGCAAGCAGTAAGGGGGACAGCCTCTGGGATATACAGAGAAAGAATTTATTTGAATATGAAAGTGTCTCCCTCCAGTTGTGGAACAGGATGTGACACTAATGGCAAAGAGCACACCCTGTCCTTGTCAGATTGCTAATCCAAAGGAAGAAAAAGAGCTTTCACTTTTGTTATTGCTTTGACTGTACAAACAATCACTGACATCATTTGGAAAAGAAAAACTTAAGAGGGCGGTGTCCTGCTATATTTTAACTGCTGCTCTCGTGTGGCTGATGAAAATAATTTCCTAGAGATGGAGCTGAATGTATTTTCAGAATGAGCTGAGGAAGATGCTGCTGCCCACAGAATTCTCACTCCTAATTCAGAGCAAAATTCATTGAGATCAGCTCATAGAAAACACAGTGTTCCTGGAGTTCACCTCACATTCTGGCAGAAAGTAAAAAATTTCTATCCTTACTGTAATGATCTTATACCTCTCAGTTAATAGTTTCCATATTTGAGTTTACAAAAGGAAAACATCAAAATGAAGGATATTTTTGTATTTTTTCTAGAGATCAGTAATTGTTTCTAATGTTTCCAGAAATGCATTTTTATTTGTGTGAAATACCTACCTTTCTTCTCATCTGTCGTCTTATGTGCAATAGAGGAAGAATATATGGTCTTTGCTTCTAAATCTTTAAAACACTCATGAAAAATCTCCCTTAGAATGCTGTAACACAGTACATGACTACAAAGTACAGCAGCCTTAAAACTCATGACAAGTAAAGCAGAAGGAAATTTAGGTTTAGGTTCTGCTCTGTTTTGTTTTATTGTATCAAAGGACAAGCATAGGAATATTTACAGGTTGGGCCATATGACTTAATTTTATTTGTCTTTGACAGGAAAGAGCAAATGTCATTACTTCAATACATTCTCAGCAATCTAGCAGTTGATTCAGAGGATCATAGACCAGCTGTAGCACATTCAAAGATAGCCTTCAGTTTCTAAAGTGAGGTCTAAAAATGTAATGACTTTATATTCTCATTTTTGAGTAACTAGCAACACCACAGGAGACTATATAATACAGAGTTGCATTAGTAAAGCATCAGGATTATTTACTTTCGTAACTTAATTAAATATTAACAAACAGGTAAAAAAAACCTCTTTAATATTCTGATTCAAAATGGAGGTGATCTGTAACACATTCTGCGTGTGTATGACTAGAAAGAAAGAAAAAGAGGGCAGAAAAAGAGAGAAAAAAGAAAATTCCCCAAAGGTTACCACCCAAGATTTCTCCCTTGGCTATGACCTAGCAGTACTTTCTACTCCTTTTTCTAGGAAAGATGAGATTGTGCTCTATGGTTTCACTGTGCTTATAGCACTCTCGCAAACAAATGAGTTTTTCTCAATGTCATGTGTATGTTATTAAAAATGTGATACCTTTATCCATGATTAATTATCTTTGAAACTTATCGTTTGATAAGTTCTTAGTCTACCTCCTAAGAATGGTTTAAGTGTGGAAAGCACCTGATGAGGACAGCCTCATAAATTTGGACAGGTATCATTTTAAAAAGAGGCCTTTCTCAAGTAGTCCTTGCCATCTAATGACTGAAAAAATAGAAGTACAAAAAGCAACCATGTACTCCAATGCCTCTGAGAAAGAATGTGCAACAATAGTTTAATTTAAAATAACTTTCTTTGAAAGAAATTCACAATTCAGTGAGAGACATCCAAGGCCTATAGGGCTCCTGAAGAACACGAGACATAGAGATAGATGATCTATTGCTGTAAGGAAAATGTCCCATTTTTCCATTTTCTGAAAACGACTCAGTGCATTGCTTTCTTTCTGTGAGAGCCCCCGGCTTCTCTTCAGAGACAGATGAAACAGAGACAAAGTCATCCACTAGATCTGGAGAGTGCCAATTTTACCTCATGCTGGTCTAGTGGAATTGGAGCTGGCAACTACCCGAATATCATTCCTTTCACAAAGTTCAGTAGTGCAGAATTCAACACTGAACTAACAGTCTCTGCCAAACATCCTGAGCAGCTTCAGTGATGAAATGTTCAGTGCTCAGCTATGATGAGAGTTGACTGGTGTTAACATCAAACCTGTAGAAATCACGAGGGTCTGTCTGAGACTTTGCAGAGGAGAAAACACAAGAGGTGGCATAATCCTTTGACACAAAGAAAACTTTTGTGCTTATAAGGCACAAGTCTTGGAATAATGAGCCTATAGCCCTTGACAGTGGTTACAGAAGCACGTTAGTTGGAAGGTACCTCAAAAGATCATCCTAGTCCAATCTCTCTGCCCGAGCAGGATCACCTAGATTAAACCACACAGGAATTAGATCACACAGGATTAGATCACACAGTTCCTGTGACTTTTTTCCTGACTTCTAAGAAGCAGTTTATTTGGAACCTTGAACAGCAATAGCTTAATTGTTCAATGGTCTCACGAGTTGATGGAGCCACAAAAATCTTTATATGCTGAAGAATGTGGCAGGCAGGCCTAAAAGCCAGGAGCCTTGCGATCTGCCCCCAGTATCTAAAGTAGCCTCTTGAAAAGGGTAGTCAGTGGGGAGGAACTAGGTGTACAGATAAACGCAGTTACTTAATTTTTCCTTCAAAAGACCAAATTTATAGAAGCTCAAAGAATAGGAGAAACAAAATCCAAACATAAAACAAGAATTAAACTGTCCCTTTCATAAGTTAGCTCTGTCATAGCAGAAGCAGAACACGTGGCAAGCATTTGGTCTCACACTAAGCTTGACTTGTTGGTCCTTTGTTGTGGTCAACAACCATTTCTTCAGTGTGATGTACTCACACAGTCTGTGTGAACATTAATGTGAGAACAGACAGATATTTGAGGAACAAACACTGTTACAAGTCAACTGAGCAAATTAACACAGCTGAAAGTGGTGACTAATTCTCTTTGAAGTTCTCTTTACTGAACATATACTTCACCACAAAGGCTATGGTAGCCTCATAACTGATTCGTGTTCTCAGCTCAAAGTCTGTAGTTGCCAAAAACTGAGACTGAATTAACAGAGTTAATTCAAGGGAGCATTCTAGGATTTTCTTAAAATATTTTCATGATATCCCCTCCAGGACTACTTTTAATTATGCTGTCCTTGCATAACTTTCTCTCCTGAGCTGATCAAATATCTTCAGCTTCTCTTTTGTTGCTTAGGTACCTGGCAGCAAAAGTCCCACTTGAGAATCTCAGACCTTCTTCTGTGTGTACTCAGCACAATGCAAATGAAACCCTAGATCACACCCAGTACTGAAGATCTCAGTATGCCCTCAGCATTTGAAATTATGTTCATGACAGTGAAATTCCAGAAGTCAGCAGAGATTGTGCCTTCTTCTTTTGTGTGTTTGCTTCCACAATGACCAGCATACATTCCTTTTTCACAGCCTGAGAAGGCTGTGGGCAGAATCACCAAGAAGAGAAGAGGGAAAGGAACAGAAGGCTGCTTATGAGAAAGTCCGCCTCATTTGCTTATGTGATTATACCAGCATGTACAGTCACTGAGACAGCAGATCAGATTACAGGATAGTGCAGATGAGGACAGGCTGGTTTGCTGAGGCTCTTTCTGAGACACTGTGCTCATCAAAATGCCTAGCTAGGACTATCTTGTTAGCGGTTCTGTAGCCAGCACATAGCTGCATTTGCCCTGGGGAAGTACTTTGTCAACAAAAAGCAAGTTTTTAGATAAGCAAGGGTTACCTTATGCCAGAAATTTTCGACAACAGTAGCATCCATTACCACAATATGTACATTAGTACTCAGAATAAATTCTCATGTACAAGAGACACATGAACCAAAAGACATTCATTCAAACAATACAAGAATGGGTTGCCCATACAGAGGACCAGATACATCAGTCAGTGGCTCTTAATGCCAAAAAGAAAAATAATCCATGCTTTAAGAAAAAAAAAAAAAACAAATCCTTGAAAACATTGAAGTGCAACAATAAAATATACAAGTTTAAAATGAAAAATCTATAAAATATTCAAAAATATTGATTCAAAAACACCACAGGGCTGCCACAGTACTGCCAGAGAAGTTAGCATCAATGCGTAAATATACTGCATAGTCTGACCTAATCTTTAGAATGGCAGACTTCATAATGTCCTTTTCCCATTCTACTACTTGTCTAAAAGAAAGGAAAAAAAAAAAAAAAGAAGAAGGGGGGAGTGGAAAGAGGTGGGAGCAGGAGTTGGCCTTGTTAATTTAGCCTTTTTCACGCTTTCATTCTTGCACATTTTTTAGTATTTGCATTTTTGTTATTTTGGATATGTAATCTCAGCAGACCTCCTAAATGCATGGGAAAGAATTCTGGAAAGGAGAGCAAATTGCACAAAAAAAGAAGAGCTATACATAATAGTTAAGGAAACAACAAACACTGTTATCACACTATGTATTATTGTGAAAGTATATAGAAAAAACATCACCATGTAATTTTCCATTATAACAAAGAAAGCATCTGCTTTCTATACAATAATTGTGGTTTTTATTCAGAATCTCTCTTCTAAGCCCCACACTGAGTTTTACTGAAATAGTATATAATTTCCACAGGAAACAAAATTCCGTGGGTTTGACCAGTTCTAGAATTATGTGATCAGTACTGCCCTGGAACCTCAACAAAGACCATCTTCATACCCAACAGTTTGAAAGCATACTACTGTCATTCCCCCTCTTGCCTCATATCAGAAGTATTGCTTGACTGCTGCAGGTTACACTGCTAGATATAACATGATATGGATGATTTTCCTGTTGCAGGCAAGTTACTACAGCACTGAAGTTCTGGGATTTACAAGTCGATATGTAACTATGGAGGAAGTGAGGGCAATATAACTAAATAACACAGATGATGTTGGCTTTTTTTTTTTGTTTGCTGTTTGTTTTTCTGATTTTTTTTTTTTTATTTTGAAAGCCCACAATATTCAGAAGAGGAACAACACACCTATAGAGAGAAAATTCTGTTGGTAAGAAATGTCAATACACCTCATTACAGTGACAGCGCAATAACATGGCTTTGATGATATTAAATTCACAGCTTTGATAAACAGCCCACAAATTACCTCTTGAAGGAACTGCATAATAATACCTGAAGCGTAAAGAGAGGAAATGGAGTTTAATTAAGTGTTGCCCAGCTAAATCACACCGAGAAAAGCGTAGGGAGGTGGGAAGTATACTGAGGACTTCAGCTCCACACAGAGATGGTAAGACAGAGCAGTCAGGCAAAAGGTTGTATGTGAAAACATCCTGAAGCCAGATCGGGTTATGCAGTGGCAGTTTCTGATGACCAAAAATTCTCACTCCTCTCCAAAGAGTCCCTTTCAGCATGCAACATTCATTTTCTCCCTGATGTACACAAGGTGAAAAGTGGTATCATAAACCAAGGAAAAATAAGTAAAGTTGAACCTCGTGTGTTCCAATTCATATTAATTCATTACTTAAAAAAAATTAAAAAGCTGTATTGCAATGTGCATTAGTAGCCCAGCAGGAAAGTCCTGGGAAAAATAAAATACAAAAAGGCAGATGGAACCATTGTAGAGAAAAGCTGCCACTGTTATACTGTGGTTGGAAAGTGATGGCACCCAAACGTTATATTTTTCAGATTTACTAAGTGTTTAAATCAGGATTGGAATGATGCTAAAAGCTAGCATGTACACTGTTTTCCTTAGGTATCAGAATTAATAAATCAAAAGTGATGTATCCTAAACACATTTGGAAAGTCTATGAGTATCTTTCATTTTTTAGGAGTCCACCTTCTATAGGAACAGTAGATTTTGCCAAAGCACATTGCCACAGTGCTCCAGCACGTGCTCACATCTCCCATATTAAAATGAGCTTTCATTCAACTTTACCTCTCTCCCAATAACTCTTGACTCAGACCATTTCATTTTGCATTAATGTTCTATTGTCCTACATAACTCAACTTTCAGAAGCAGACAACAGATTAACAGTGTCCTAAATTTAGAGACATTTTTAAAGATTACTTTTGTAAGCAAAAATTCATCCATTTGAAAGGATATAAAATTCTAGGCTTTTATGACTATGAGAAACAATCCCAGCTATTGTTTTCCCCACTGTGAGTCTTAAATTGAAACGTACCTTCAATATATGCAAGTGTACATGCAATGCCTAACAGTTTGAAAGTGAAGTCCAGACACGAATTTAATATGTAGCTGCCTGCACAGAAAGAACATCCCGACTGCAATGCACACTAATAATCCGAGCTAGCTTGCGTTGAAGTCAAGAAACATTTTGCAGCTGACTCCAAAGCAGTGCACTTGCCCTTTCATAAACAAGCACAGGCAGATATTCCATCATCTCTTACAGTTTTGCTTGCACTTAATAAATAAAAAGCTCTTTTTATTTGTTAATTGTTTTAGGCTAGATTATCCCACAGAAATATTTCTTCACAGAAATTTCACATTTCTTAAGAATGATGACCAGCCAAATGTTAACTGAAACTCAGAGGCAGCAACTGTTAGACTACTTGTACTTCCATAGTTATACTCACTCTTAGCTGGAAACCAAGCAGTCAAAACAGAAAAGAAGTTCAGCAACAAATTGTCCGTGCTAGTAGTAGAGACAAGGCATGATCTACTAATTAACACAACAATAATTGAATACTGATTAGAGTTTGTCACTTTTAAAATAATTAAATCCATCTCACTTCTAACAACCAAGAGACTGTTAAAGATTTGTAATAAACAAAGGATCTTCAATTCAGGAATGCTTTGTCAGCTTTTCTATTGTGTTCTGTACACTGAAAGATGCATGCAAAATATTTCCCCCCATTTGATAATTTTCCTTGTTTTTCAGTTCCAGAAGAGAAAATACTTGGGATTTCCTGAATGCATGAAATTTGTAACTGTCATCTTGTTCCCATGCACAAAGTTACATCCACGTACGAAGGATTTAAGAGCAGTAAGGTGTGGTGATACTGCTAGAGGCTGTATCATTTAGTGGAAATGATAAAATTGGGTTGCACAGCAGCTATGAAGGGTCAGTAACACAACTGTTACCCCAGTTATTATTCTGGTGGAGGCTGAATTTTCAAAGTATTAATAGTACATCTACCAAAAGTTCTTATATGATTCCATGGAGCAATCAAAACCTGAGAAATAGCAGCACTTGAGATATACTGGAGGAATAACATCCGGGAAGGTATCTGCATGGTTAGCAACAGTAAGGAATTAAGAGTATAATCCTGGTCCCTGTCCGGGAAGAGAAATTCCATTAATCTTCAAAAGTTTTCTTCTTGAGAATGAGAGGAATATAAGGATATGAGACCAAAAACACAGCCCAAGCAAGAGAAATGGCAGCAAATGGAATCTGTTCAGAAATATTCCCTTTGAGTTCTTTTAACTCTGCATGATCTCCCTCAGTTTCAAGTGTCTGTAGTCCTTAATGGTAATGGCTCACAAAACATATGGTTAGAAAACAGTTGCTTTAAAAATAATAACAGTGACCTTATAATCTTTCAGCTGGTTTTCACTGTAAGATTTCAAGAGATGTTATATTCTAAGTTAAAAAAAAACACATGTGCCAATATGCATATGTGTCTCATATACACACACGCACACACGTGATCTGCCAGAACAATTTAAAAGGGATGGATAGTAATTCAATATTGATTTGCTTTTAATTTATAAAAAAAAAAAAATCAACCTTTTTCTACAACAGGGATTCAAGAAATGCATTTATTAATAAGAAGAAAAAGGTCATTCTGAGTCCACCTTTTGGTAATGTCTGAAAATACCACTAAAATTTTTAGGTATTTAAAGTACAAGTAACTTGGTAACGGAAACTGCCTGCTTACACAAGTGACTTCGCAGATCTGTATTCTCCAACCTGCAGGGGTTTAGTCAAATCATAAAGCTAGAAAAGCAATTTCTACAGTTAAATGGTACTTCAGATGTAACAAAACAAGGTGCTACTGGTCAACTAAATAAATGTATTATACCATGTTTAATTAATGGGTCAGTCCATAGGTATTTCTTTGCTATTTGACATTATTTGCAAGATTTTGGAGGGGAATATTCTGGATGAAAAAGTCAATTTTTCATTAGAAGTCACTGAAGCTCATCTATATACTTGTGCCAAAAAAAAATGGCGTTGTGACCTTTTGTGTCCGATTCATCACGTAGGGAATTTTTGCAACAAATTTTACACCTCCCACAAAGCACAGTGCAAAATGGAAGCTCCAACATAAAATCAGCAATGGCCATGCTATGATAAGAAAGAAGGGAATACGATAATTGTTATCGTTTGCTAAGCTCCACCTGGAGGACCTAGTGGCTAAATGGATTACTCGCTGACTTTTCACCTCTGGGATTCCAGCCCTGACTGGAGTGACTGAAAATCATTCTGATCAGTCAAGTGAAAAAAGACCAAAGTGAAATTAGACTGGTGGTTTCAGCTCGGTTCCCTCAGAGCTGTACTTCCAAATCACAAAACCACAGCACGTTGAACACTGCTAGCAGGGGAGAAAGTGAGAGGCTTTGAGGCTTAATGAGCATGAATCCAGCTGCCTATCCAGCACACAAACACCTTAACGTAGACTATATCCACCCCATAAAAACAGGCACAGAGTAGAATAAATGACTGTGGATTACCATACAAATTAATGAGAAGCAATCCCTTGCAAGCGTGCATTGAAATGTCTGCATTGCCCATCACAATAATATAATTGTTAATCATATTAGATTAACTATGACAGCCAGATGATACTTTGGTAAATGTTTAAAGAAAGTCTTTAACAGTATCTGAATATTATTTCTGTTTAAAAATATATGCCTTTCTATTTTCATTGCACTGACAAACACTAAATAATCGTAGCGCATCCCTAATGAACGTACAAATTATTTCAGTTTTAAAATGGAGACTCTGGGGAACAGAGAAGTTGAAGTGCTTTATCCATAGATATTTAAGGCCAGAAAAGGACATTATGATTATTAAATCTGACATTACACTTCCCACTGTCTCTGTACAAGGCTGGACAGTGGGAATCAATAAAGAGATCTGTTGTTAGGATGCAGGAATTCAAGATTTCAAACTCCAAGCTCAGTACCTTGTTAATTTATAGAAATAGGCATAGAAAATTTTTCTCAAAGCCAGTGTTTTACTGCAAATAAAACCATCTTTCCCTATGCAAAAACAGACAAAATCCCCCTTGCTCCAGTGAGACAATTTAAATAGGAAAGAGACCTAGCATTCATTAAATGTGAATGGAAAATACCTCATTACATTATTGCTTGGAACCAAACAGAAGAAAGATCTCTGTCATACCTTAAATAATTCAGGGTTAGGGTTTTTTTCTGTTGTTGGTGGTAGTGGTTTTTTTCCTTGTCTGAAATAATTTTATAATACCGCTTCTTTATGGCAGAATCTGCAGAAAATAGTCATTTGCTATGTGAACGTGAGTGACAGTGTAGGCATGGAAGAAACTGTGATTTTACAGGCTGGAACTAAGATGTCTCAAAAAGAAGCCTCATAAAGAATGCTTCCTATAAATATGAATATTTTTATTTATGAGATTACTATTTGGGGGCATCTAGCACATTGTCATGTTTTTCATTAAATGAAAAATCAATTGAGGAAAAAACAGAGCCTGTGAATTTCTCTAGGGGATCAGGCATTGTTCCTCACTCAAAAGCAATGTTGGTTTTCCACCTCAGAGCTTTCTCAATTCTCACATCACAGCAACAAACAGAACAGGAGATCTTACAAAGCAGCCACAGCAGTTGAACTTCTGGTCACAGAAGCCTCTGACATTATTCTCCTCCCCTTCCAACTCTCCATTTTCCACGTTCTGTTTAATAAGATTAGGGAATATTAGCAAATATGCAACATTGGACTGTTGTGAAAATGTGTGAGAAAAAAAATTAAGAAGTCGATTGAAACATCCTGTGTACGTGGAGAATTTTCAAATATGGGTCTCTGCAGAAGCCTTGATTAGCTAGATATGATTGCAATTACTAATGCTCTTCTTTAGGGTCATATGACTGCTCAGATGCCCAGGAAATTTCAATTACAAAGCAAATAGGCTATGTGTGCACCATGACTCTTTCACTAACCTGATACTGAAAAGTATCCTTAAATGCTGCATTTTCCCATAGCTCATAGAAGCTCATTTCATCCTTTAGAAGTATTTGTCTTTAATAACAATATCTCTATAGGATTTTTCTTGGTTTGTTTTAAAATGGTATACTGATATATACATATATATATATATATATATACACTAATATATATACAAATATATTTGACCTTATTGCTCTCTACAACTACCTGAAAGGAGGTTGCAGTGAGGTGGGGGTTGGTCTCTTCTCCCCAGTAACAGGTGACAGAACTCGAGGTAATGGCCTCAAGTTGCACCAGGGAAAATTTAGGTTAGATATTAGGAAGAACTTATTTACTGAAAGAGTCATCAAGCACTGGAACAGTCTACCCAGGGAGGTGGTTGAGTCCCCATCTCTTGAGGTGTTTAAAAGACGGGTAGATGCAGTGCTTGAGGACATGGTCTAAGGGTAGACTTGGTGGCGGTATGTTAGTGGTTGGACTGGATGATCTTAGGGGTCATTTCCAGCCTTAAAATTCTATGATTCTGTGATTCTATGACTGCATGAAACTACTTGTAGGACTTTTGTGGAACCTCCTTTGGATGAAATGGTATGCCAAAGTATGTTCCAGAAACCTGGAAACAATCGAACCACCTTATAGTTACTTGGCTATTGGAAAAACTCATGTTTCTCCAAATTAATTTATTTCATGTATTGCACATACCTCATACTGCAAGGCCTTGAAATGTCCGCACTTCAGCTCACTGCTTTTTATGCTGTTGAAAGGAGACCGTATGCATAAACTAGAATTTCTTTTTTGGATCAGTCTTTGACAACTGGAGCAGGGATTATTTACCACAGTCTATTGAGCTAGGCTCCTACTGAAAACCATGTGACATTATTTTTCTCTGGCACGTAATACGCATTCTAATACAAACTGGTTCAGTGAGAACCTCAGTAAGAAACTAGTCTGAAATTAATTGGTCTCCATACAGACACAAATATGAAACGAAGGACATGATCTACTCTATCATGAAAGAAAAAATCAGATTTGCTAATGGCATTGACTGCTATGCAAAATTAAGGACTTGGATTCAAGTTAATTGCATCCGATGTATCATCTCTTTCATTGCAGTAACTCTTCATGTGTTCTGCCTTAGAAGACCGTCACTACAGAAAGTGATGTTATCCTTCTTTTGATGCATCACCAGAAATTGAAAATGGCTTTTTAAAGAGTCTATTGGGAAACCAACATAATTTCCACAATGTTTTCATCCTTTGTTTCCCCAAAATGGATTTTCTTATTGATTTTGGAGCTATCATACATTTTATTTCACAGTAGCCTGGCACACTGAAACGTTGCTGGGCACATCTATTTCTTTTGCTCTGTGTTATTAAGATTTTGCATCATGTAGTCATTCATCTCCTAGTTTGCAAGTCAGCAGCATTTCCATCTGTGAAATCTATTAATAATTTTTTACTTTACTTTTAAACCAACCATTTTTTACCAAGGTCAGGTTGATCTTAATTAAAAATAAAAATCTTAAAATCTTCTCAAGATTGTTTTAAGTAAGCCTATAATATTTTATTCTTTTATTTCAAGAAGGATATGCTTGTTTAATTCCTATTTTACACTTGCAGCAGTATCCAGCAAAACACCACTACTCCAATAAAATGCAGCAAACAGAAAAAAAATAAATTGTTTTTCCAAAATGTTTCTTCCAAACACATTCTCTCTTCAGAATAGCTATCTTAAGCCTAGTTTCATTCAAAAGATAGTAATAAGTCAGATGCAGTCTTCTTATTTAAATGCAGGCTTGTATAGAGAATCATTATTGGTCTACACTAGTACAGAAAATATGGCTCTCAAATCATGAACAACATGAGCTGTGAGCCACTGTCTGTGAATCAGACAGAAGTGTTCACCCCAGAATGGGTTAACATTGATGCAAAACATCTCTAAAATGTTGAGAGTTGGTTACACATTCCTCTCCCTTCCTGGATGTGAGATTAAAACCCGATACCACGTCCAGGTTTACATTTTTAGAAGTTAGACATTACATTTAGTAGACCTTCAGGGATATTGTTAAGGTATGCTGAATTACTCTTCCTCTTCCACGGAAGACCAACAGAAGGAAGAGAATGCAACAGCATCATAGACAGGTTTGTGCACATAGCAAAGCCTGCATCTTCAAAGGAGGACAAAAAAGATCCAATCTTATAAACAAGTCAGTAAAGACTGGATCCCAGCTACAACATCATATACGTGTCCCCCCCAGCTCACAACAAGATGTAATAGAAAACTATTTTGGAGTTAATCACAAATATAAGAAGGTATGAGATTGATTTTTCCTGTATTTTCCTATCTCAAATTCTAATACAGTTATTAATGTATTTACTGAGGCCTAAGTATTAACATCTTATTTTTATGAAAACATAAAAATATTTTATTCCTCTATGTGAGCATTTTATTCCTCTTTCACTAAGGATGTTTTTACTCATCCTTCTGTACATTTGGTGGGAGATTAAACCGCTCTGTCAGCACCCAACACCAAAATACAGTAGTCAAGCCAGAGACAGGATGGAGGGCTCCTGCACATAGCAGCAGCATCTGATGTAGCAACACAGAACTCAAGGCACCATTCAGAACAAAATGCCCTCCAACAACCAGCCTCAGCCAGAGGGTCCTTAGTGAGCAAGGAGAATGCCTGTGGTTGTAACAATACCATAACGTGTCTCCCAGAAGAGCCTTTGAGACTATTTAAATTTCATTGCAACGTATGAGTTTCTCACCAGCTTCTTTGCACTGTGGGGACCGTGGGCATGCAATGGTTAGAAACTCCCATTTCCTGAATCTCTCACTACTGTGAGGAGGTACTTGAAGCAGAGGCATAAAAGTCAGCCCCGTTATGCTGCAGTGCCACTAAGACAGGGTTTCTGAGAGGAGCAATTCTTCTCTCACACACACAAAAAATTCCTATAAAACACATTTAATATGCCAAGAGGAAACCGTCCCTACCAGCTATCTTTGCTAGAAAGGCCCTTGAGCACCCTGGAGTTCATTTATGCTGCTGATATTGGCAAGGCTTTGTTTTCTTCTTACCGGCAATTGTTGCTATTTTAGGGGAAATGCTGTTTGAAACAAAAGCACCTGTAATCACTGACACTTCATAAAGTGCCCTCGGACACAACAGGAAGGGAACAATGGATGCCTCCTCGTACATTTGCATATATTGTGTCTCTATCCAGGGGAAAAGTTATTAGACATACATAATGTTCGAGAATGACAATATATAAAGATAATGGCATGACATGTTTAAATTAGCCTCCCCTCCCCTCCCGCCCCGCCCCGTAATACTGCTTGGAATGTGTGTTTTTTCATATAGCACAAACAGAAATTTCAGCAAGACTAGGCTGTCACGTTAAAAAGCAGGAGCATATGAACAACAGATTATAGCGGCATATCCTACAAATAACAGCTCAGATTGGTAGATGTCCAAACACCATCCGTAATGAACCAACTTTTCTACCACTGGTCACATTCAATGTATAGACAAAGGCTGCAGGTGCTACCCTGAAAACACTTCAGTATCCCACTGAAATAACTTTTTTTAAAAAAAATAATAGTTTTTTATATCCTAAGAAAGAAATTGTATTTTTTCTGTTTTTTAACTTCTCCCTCTAGAATTTGCCCAGTTATCAGAATATTGTACCTCAAAAAGAGACTGGGCACAAGTTCTCTAAAAGAAAATGTTTCTAATTCTCCATCAGTGTTCCTCAAAATACATCTCCAAGAGCTGCATAAAGTGGGAGCACCCAAAACAAGACTGCCAAATTAATTGGCAACAATTAATCTCACTACTAAAAGTTGAGAAATACTTTTATTTGGCAAACTTTGGCTAACCTAATATTATTCTTTTTATACATGGATGAACTTCAGAAATCACAATCCACAGAACTGCTGTAAGATTAAATAAAAAGCTGAGGGGGAAAATACAGCACTTCTGTAGAAAACAGGCTTTCTTAAATGCACACTCTAATTGCAAATACATAAAATATTAATCAAAGTTTTAAAAAAAACCCAAAAACTTGAAAAATGATAGACGGTATATACCATATATCTCATACAGCCTATAAAAGCTTTACCATTTTGTGGTTTTAATTAAAAGCACACAGGATTTATGCAATTAATTTCACTGTGAACATAACACAAAGAATTTGTATTTTTCTTTAGGAAGTTCATGCTATATCCAAGCTAAAATGAAAGAAACGCAAGTCCTTGGGGATATTACTAGTTTCCTGTGGTACACAAACAAATAAGCCTAGATGTATTTCAAAACTACATTTCCTCTTTGAAAAAGGTCGACCGTAAATGTGGGAAAACACTGGCATTTTATAGAAGGCATTTCATGTCACTCACACTTGAGTTCTAAATCCCCAAGATTAAATTAATAAGTAAAATATTTAAAAGGTTCTTTGCAATTTTTTCACATAATTTGTTCACCCTGATGTACAGCGGGGTTTTACTCCTTAGCACTAGAGGATTACTGAGTGTTTGCAGCTTCTTCCCAATACAGCTTAAGCTGAGAATACTAAAGACTACTCTCAGTCTTGTCCCGAATGCGTTGTATGTTCAAGCTTATTTTTCTTTGAATGGCCAAATATTTTTACTCATTCTGCTAGATAAAAATAAGATGAACCTGGAAAGGACAGCCCAGGAAGTGCAAGCAATTCCAACTCCTAAAATTTTATTCTCATCACCGGTTCTTTCACAAGTTGCTACTGATGGTAAAACTAACTAGCTTTTCATTCCCTTTGCTGCTCTTGGCAGGTCGTTCCAGAACCATACCTGCCTCGTGATGAAAAATCTTCTCCCAAGCCAAATATATTCAAGGACGGTAACATTGATTTTGTTCGTGCTACCACCATGCTTTAGCTGAAACAACTATTTCATTTCCTCTCTGGTGCCTGCCCCTGAAGGAGTAATCACACTTCTCAGCCTTAATTGTACTACATTTAATAAGCTAAGCTCTTTTTGTCCCCTCTGAATGGCAAGCTTTCCATTTCTTTAACTACCCTAGCTCCAGTTCAAATTCATTTTCCATAAACGAGGCTAAAGAAAACTGCCAGGTGAGGTCTTTCTAGTATCCTATACAATATCATGAATACTCTCCTCTCTGCACCAAAATGCAACTTCCAACTGGCTAATACCACAGGGTGACTTATGGACTCAGCATGCAAGTACCTCTGGTACAAGGGGTCCTAGCAGGGCTCTTCTATCTTTGCATTTGGTTTGTGTGGCAAAGCACAGGGGGTGACGGGGGTGACTTTTGCAAGAAGCTTCTTCTGTGTCCAATAAAACCAATGCCAGGGCTCCAAGATGGACCCACTGCTGGTGAAGGCTGAGCCCATCAGCAATGTTGGTAGTGCTCTGTGGTAATACAAATAAGAGGCGGAAAAGTGGAAAAAACCACCAGGAGCATTTGCAGCCAGAGAGAGACTAGCCCAGAGGAACAATTCAGCAGACACCCAGGTCAGTGGAAAAGGAGGGGGGAAGAGGTGGTCCAGGCATTGGTGCAGAGATTTCCCTGAAGCCTGTGGAGGACCTCATGCCAGACCAGGTAGAGGCACCTGAGAAGCACCCTGTGGTAAGCCCACACTGGAGCAGACTCCTGGCAGGAACTCAGACTCTGTGGAGAGAGGAGCACAGGCTGGAGCAGGTTTACTGGCAGGACTTGTGGGGGAACCCATGCTGGAGCATCTGGTCCTGAAGATCTGCACCCTGTGGAAAAAAACCCTTGTTGGAGGAGTTCATGAAGAACTGCAGCCCTTTGGAAGATCTCATGTGGAGAAGTTGGTGGAGGACTACTATGAGAGGGACCCCACACTGGAGCAGGGAAAGAGTGTGAGGAATCCTCACCCTGAGGAGGAAGGAGCAGCAGAGGCAACATGTCATAAACTGACCAAACCCCCCTGGAAGAGAGGAGGGAGAGATATTGGGAGTGATACCAGAGAAGGGAGGGGCGGGTGAGGTGTTTTAAGATGCGGTTTTATTTCTCACTGTCTTACTCCAGTGACTGGGTAATACATTATTTAACTGAGTCTGTTTTGCCCATAATAGTAATTGCCAAGTGATCTCTCCCTGACGCTACCTCAACTCACAAGTAGAACTACTACAAGCTGACCTGAGGAGGGGAATGACAGAGCAGCTTTGGTGGGCACCTGGCCTCCAGCCAGGGTCAACCCACCACATTCTTACAGGTTAATTTGTTATTAAAGGGGGCACATCAATACAGAAACTGGTAGCCAGAAAGTCTAAAGAAAAAATCCCACCCAGAACTCCTCTATCCCTACAGCCACATGCACACTCCACGGCATTAGGGTCTATGACTGGGACTATTTGGCACCTATTTGGCCAAAGGACATGACGATGGCAATGACCATCAGTGTTACTCTTAGTACTACTATTGCTGATGTGGTTTTTTCAGTTCGAAGTATCTGAAATACAGAACCCCATATTGCAGCACACCACTGTAGTATTTTTACACTAAAATGGAAAGTAAGCATAATGCGCAGCACAAGGCTGTGGTATGAAAGCATATAGGAACTCTCGAAAGTGCAAAGTCTGTGAGTGTTAGGTGATACTGATGCTGCTACTCTCTGGTTCAAACCAGTTGTCAGGAATGGTGTTTAGAGCAAATTATTCCCTGTCTTGAAGAGAGCTAGTTGGCATGGCCTAAAACTAGCCAGGGAGCACGCTAAAAATTAAGCAGTAAAAACTGTAGTCACTGTCTCATAACCTATATCCATTTTATTTTGCAGTCTACATATAATCTACAAGAATGATCCTACATTTTCTAAAGCAAATTCATTGTATTTCTGTTGCTATAATCTTTAAGTTCTTCTCATCCCACTACCTCAATCCTCTTTCTCTGTTGACAGTCCTCCTAAATGTGCATCATCTGCAACTGCAGAGCACTACAACTCAATACGGTATTATTAATGAAAACACGACTACATTAACTCCTTAATCTTTGGGAAATTTCACTGCTTTCCCCCTCCTTGACCCAGTATTTTCCTTTCCAATACAATCCACTGTCATGTCCCGTATGGCAGCTCTTCCACTTCCTAATATTTCACATACTAAGTCCCATCTTCCCCAGTTTTCGTAAATAGGTTTTGTCATTCCTCTCAAAATAATTTGCTATGCTTCAGTATTATTCCTATCACTGTAGATCCCTTCAAAATTATTAATTCCAAACTGACAATCTTATTTGCAAATTTCCTCAGAAATATGGGGTATAAGCTATGCAGTTCTCCAGAACTGAGCACATCAAGCTCTGGAAACTTAGATGCCGTAATTCCCATTCTCATGCAGCTAGTCCACAGCTCCTTACGTTTAAGCTCAGCGCAACCTTACATCAAGAAAATCCAATTCTTCATTCCTCCTGTACTTACAGAGTTGGAAAACTTAGAATTTTTCTAATGATTTAAAATTATTGGAAAAGTGCCACGATATGAATCTTTTTCAGTATTATGAATTCACTTCTATTACACCTGCATGGCACAGTCTTTTCAGTGCTGTCTTAACATTCTTCCATTAAATAGTTATTTAAAAGTATGTTTTGGTTCAGTACCTCACAATAATGGTAATGCAGGTTCACAGGAATTAACAGATGAAACTTTTGGAGATTTTTGAATCCCGACTCTACTGATAAGCTGTTAATAAGTCCAAATTGTACTGTGAAAATATTAAAAAAATTGAACTTGATTTAAAATTTACATTTATATTATTTTAAGGATGCTTTAATGAAACAGCTTCTTGATTTGATTAAAAGCGTTCTCATCGTTCAAGGTATAGCTTATTGTTGAAAGGTATATTATTTTCTTCCCATCACTCTGATTTTGAACAACGTGATGATTACAGTTGTGGAAGGGGGCGGAGCTCAATAAACATTCTACTTCATAACAAAGTTATTCGCCCCAGCTACTTCCAAGAGCTCTTTAATTTGGGGTATCTCTAATGCAAGTAATTAAAGAAACAGATGGTGAAATGCAGCCTCTATCATAGGGAGAAAGCAAATAAAGTCTTACCAATATAGATGTTTTACTATTTTACATCTGTGAGCTTGCCAAAGATCACTGGCTACAATGAATTGGTGAGCTTCTGATTCATTCCAGGCTGCACTCTACTTTCTGGCAGTTCAGACAGGTTATATTTTTCAGTTATTTGCTTTGTGAGAAAAAAAAAAAATCACATTTTTTCATCTTTCCTATGAGACGAATAGTTTCAATAGTGGCATGTCTCCAAGAAATGCTCCTCTCCTCCAACAGCTCTCAAACTGGGACACCATATTCACGAAAGCTTTCTTACTATCCTAAACACATTTGTGACTGACACATTCCAAAAGAGATTAGACTAAGGTGAATTTAAAGAATTTTGTGCCTCTATGTGGTGGATAGTTGGGGTTTTTTCCTAACAGGAGGAGAGGATCTGATTTTTCTTCACTCACCGAGATGTATAAAAAATCCCCCTAAGAACATTTATTTTCTTTTCTCTGCCTCTTGTTATCTCAATTAAAAGACCCAGTATAACAAAAAACACATTCTGATTAGTATTCCACAAATTTACTGGCCACCTGAGCTTATTCTCCTCTCAACTGCTGAAAAAGATAGGAGCTAGAACTTTTATTACAAGAAGCTGTTTTTCTGTTTAGTCTAAGTTTACTGGTTATTTGTACACTCTTCCTTTCAATCCAGTGCCCCCTCTGACCCGAGGAATTACTTACACCTGCAAAATAAATGCAACAGCTGACTTTTAAAAGTTGTTCTTGGTCCCTTCTTTGCCAGTGCCTCTCCACCAAGCTTCCTCTGCCTTTTTGGAATTAAATGAAAACCACATGCTGAAAACACATAACTTGAACGCTCTTCCAATGTTAGTGACCTTATGACTTGC
Source organism: Heliornis fulica (assembly GCA_013399135.1). NCBI lineage: Eukaryota > Metazoa > Chordata > Aves > Gruiformes > Heliornithidae > Heliornis > Heliornis fulica. The sequence goes on from VXBZ01006465.1 coordinate 430,023, forward strand.
ACTGACAGAACAACGCTAGAGCAAAAAACAGCTACTGTGGTATCATCTCTTCAGAATCACTGCACACATCCTGACCTACTGGTGGCACAGAAAATTTGGTTTTGGAGGCAAACTCTCCAAATAATCTGATGGACATCCCTCACTCTCCCCCCAAAAGAGCTAATGTAGGATTCATTTGAAGAAGAAAAAAATACTGCCACATTTATACATACAGTGGTAAAACCATAGTCTACTTATGGTCCATGTGTTTATCTATGTAGACAAAAACATATGCTGGACCAGGCCAGATTTTTTTTTTCTGATATCAGATGCAAAGCAATAATACATGAGCATGCAGTTTGTACAAGAGCAGCATTTTAACAGAAAAGAACCACCACACAAATGCTTCAATATGCTCGATCTCAGCACAGTACAGCAGCACACTTCTCACTTTCTGAGAAGTATAAATGCATTCTCACACAAAAAGACCCAGGAAAATGGATCCTTTTATGTCAGAAAGCTCTGGCCAAACTGAAATCCTTCATTTTCAGGATGGATTAAATCACAAACTTCTTTAGTAGAAAAAGTCATACAAGAGTGAGTTATGGTTTACAGAATAGTTCTTTTCTACTTTAGCAGACTTTTTCAGTCTGCTCCATAAAACATAAAATTAAATTCCATTTTTAAAAAGTCATATTATTCTATAGAAAATAAAAAGTAAACTCCCATCAGCTACATAAACACTTAAACTTTTGAAGTGCTGATCCTAAATAGTGAAGATTTGCACATAATCTTCACTTCTACTGGAGGTGGTAGTAATGCTGGTGATACTCAGGTTTTGTAGATTAACAGTTACCATATTATGGTAGTAAGTAAACTTTTTTTTTTAAAGCTCTTTTTTTTTTTTTCTTTCCTTGAAGATAGGACTAGAGAAAATGAGAGGTCCCTTATATAGCTTGGTGTTAATGAATTTGCATAAGTATCTGTCATTATCACCTACAATTCTTCCTCTGTGGTTCACTGTACTTTAGCTACTGTTCCCAACCTGCTGAGAATGGATGCAGGTTCCCTTCCCCAGAAGGTGATCAAAACACCTAATTTTCTTTCAGTGGGAGCTTTTCTCACAAATGACTTTTTGCCTGAACGCCCTTCTCTAAAATCTCAATAAAGCTTTTCACCAGCAAAATTATATTTTACCATTTATAGTTTCTTTTCTTTTAATTAATAACTCAGGATATAATTGCAACACGACATTTCACAGAGTGCAATTATAGTTTAATAAACCACGTAGGACATTTAAAGGGAAAGCGCTCTAGGTCTTCAAGTACTCTGCATTATTTGCATGCTCTTTGACATACTTTGTGGCTTAGTCTGATGTGGCTTTTCTAATTAGAAATAAACATATATTAATCATTCAGGAGGCAATGGGAAAGTGAGTCAGAAAAATATACCTATTTGCAGTAAATTAAACACAATTTATCCTTGGTTCTTCCCCTAAAAAGAGGACTGAAGAATTAGAGTGAGACTGACAAGGGAAAAAATATAAACCAGATTTACAAATTTACAAATTTACAAATGTTAAGTCAGAAAAAAGTTCTGTTAGTATTTAAGAGTCTATATATCACGTCTGTCCACATTGGTTTTTCTGAGCAGTACCCTGTAGCGTTCTTCCATAGAGAACATTAAACACAATTAGTTAAACAGATGATTCAGAAAAGAGGTATTTGATAAGGATATCACCCAAGTTCTAAATGGAGATTCTAAATGCATGACTCATTTGTCACTTGAGGAAGTCTATGGTATCATTCCATTACTCATTTCCTCATATTTTGGGACTGTCTAACTTCATTGGGGATAATTACTTGGGAAACAAAGTACCATCAAATTATCTAGGTACAAAGTCAGATGAGCATACAACCCGAAGGCTTTACTACATAAAACAACCACCCAGTTTCTGTCTTGCAGAAGCTTAGAAAAGATAAGGCAGTTGAGTGTGTGCAAAGATTTTTACATACCTCATCATACTAAGTAGGAAATGCTTGAAATAGTCATCCTAGTGAAAAAAAATCTGATTGAGGGTATGTAATTAAGACTCCACTGTCTAACTGTACTACTTTCTGAATAGTCACTACCAGAACTGTCCAGGTCTTTGGGTGCTCACTGCTATAGGCAGCGGTTCAGGACCTTCTCAAATGCCTGACTTTGTATCAAAATCCTCCTGAAAATATGATCTTTTCCTATTTAGACTACTAATTGAAATCAGCTCTTTTTACAACAAATATTTTTGTGATGAGTCATATTCTGAATGAGGAGAAAATTAAGAAACTGGATCAAATAAGGAAAATTGCTAGAAATTTAAAAAGAGAAAAAATGTTATTTCTATTACTATAGTAATGGCAAGTTACAAATAATTTTTTTCTTGTTCTCTACTTACACTGTTTATAAAAGTTTACCTTCAAATACTGACTTACAAGCATTATCCACACAAATTCCTATTTTTTTCCTACTAAATAACTGTAAATCAGCAAGCTAAGGTTTCTGTAAAGCATGCAGTGTATCTTTATTCTTGCTTTACATATATTCTAGGTGTGCTTTTATTTGTTTTATTATTATTTTCTTTTTCTTTGTTCCTATTTGGTATGGTGTGTTCTTAAGTGTTTGGTTAGAATGGGCCCTGAAGGTATAATTATTATTAACTTGGCCCTCAACATTCTCACAACTAATTTAGTAATCTCAAAGCAAGGTGCAGTTAGTTCAGCATATGCATATTATTCAATCTAGAGAAACCTCATAGTAGTATACCAGAATCTTGAAAGAGTTTTGTTTCACTTCTGTTTTTAGGGTTCATTGTTGTTGTTTGGTTGGTTGGGATTTGGTGTTTTTTTTTTTTTTAAACTTTCATTTACTAAAGAACCTTTCAAATGCAGTGACTTAAAATCCACAGCTGCTAGGAGGACTACAGAAAAGCCCCCATCACCATGTGCCTACCTTATGCTCGAATGGGGAAGCTTTCTTTTGCTAAATTCCCGTGGAATTTTTAACAAAGTATTTGGTTCAGAAGGTGTTCAAAAGTGGTTGGCATTTTTATAATGAGGGAACACCAAGTTCCAGCAAATGGAAATGACTTGCTGCATGTGCTCATCTTCCCAGCACCTGTGGAAGCTGCTGACAAAGCAGATGGCTAAGAGGAGGATGAAAAGACGATAGGAAGGAGAAATCAGCCGGACAAGCCAGGATGGTATTCATCTAATTTTTCCCATCTCTTTTTTCCTGTTTCCTCCCTTCTGTCTCTCTCTCTGTTCCAGTCTGAAAGTCAGTTGTCCTTCTCAGCATATTTTACAAGCAAACTAAATGAACATATTAATTCAGCTTTTACAGGTCTCCAAATAGTGAGGAAAAGAAACGTTCCTTTATAATAGCAAGGATGCTAAACCAAACCCGTGTTTGTGCCTGCAATGAAATGGCTTTCTGAATCTGTGATTCTCCCATCCCATAAGCACAAACAATTTCACAATTCAGACATATCTGAATTTATCTTCCTCAATTCCAATAACTCCTGCATTTTACCTCTGTTTCTCAACCTCCTCACTCCATTCCTGAGACCTGTTGTAATACACAAGTAAACCATTACTAAAAAGCATATAATTAGACTTAAATCAATAGCAGGATATCTGTATTGTGCAGTGGCAAAAGTCAGGCAATTCCACAGAAACAGCCCCTGAGGAATATCCTCTGCTGCTTTACAAGGTTTTAGATTTTACTTTCTGCATTTTGACTGATTAATACAAAATGTACCTTGGCATTTTTGCTGCTTATAATGCAAAAAGGTTTGCAACATTCAGCAAGATACGTTTGCCCAATACTTCTAAGACAAACACGATCTTAAATTTTCTGAATTACAGCAGCAGATTTTTATTAGGCTTTTTTTTTCACCTCTGTGGGTAAAAGCAGTAGCTATTAAATGTTTTTTAATGATAATTAAAAATCTGTTTATTTGATTTAATCAGCTCATTGAGAATTTTCTTTGTACCTCTAATCCCCTGAATGGTGATGTCAAGTCATGTGATAGCACACAGCCATTACAACAATCTTAGGAGGTTTTCCTCTGCTGCCATTTATAATAAGTAATGCATTTCAGTGCTAAAGAGAGACAGCTATACTCATTACAGGTGAAATCTACTCCTCCTCATGCATAAGAGCAGCAGCATCAGTTGCTGCTCTTGGACAAGAAATTATGGAGGCCTTCAAGGTATAGAAATAATTTCCCAAGCAAGAGCTAGCTCTGTAACCCTCCACAAAGGCCCTGCCACTCCATCACCTCTTTTTCTTCAGCCTCTATACTAAGGAGAAAATGAGTTTCCTCTTAGTTTACTTCCAGAGCTTCCTCTTATTTTAGCATATTCAGAGACTGCCGTGGACCCACCACTCTGCTACTGAGTATAAGCACTGTGGGACCCACCAGTATAAAGAGCCTTATGGGTATATTTCTGCACAAACATGCACGTGGTAGATACAACATTAGACTCTGAATGAATGTCTATGTACATAAAACAAATCCCCTTTTCTACCTCAGAATTAGGCACCTTCAATTACTCATGTCTCCAAAAGAAAATCAGAGTTGTTGAGTAATGGCTCTAGCAAATGCTGGGGAACCTCAATCAGGACAAACCCATTGTAACTTTTTCAATATAATTTTAGCTTCTTACACTCAAAATTTATTATTGTTGGCCTCAATCTGTAGATACACGTCTATAAGCCAGTTTAGAGAAAAATACGCTGCAACAGCCATGACATTTTTTTCATCTGGTATTGAAAATGAAGGCTGCCCATTTATTATGTATACATTTTTTTAAAAAGAACCCCACAGCTTACTCCCAACTCCAGCCTCCCATTCATACAATCATTTTCCCTGATACTCACCCTGCTTCTCTTTACAAACTCATCAGTACCTGAAGTTGCACTTCACAATGAAAGAAAAATAATCAGCCACATGCATCAAAGGATTGCACAATGCTGACTAGCATTCAATTGAATGACATGTCCACTCAACAGGGCAGGTAAAATAAGTCAATACGGTTATCATGATTGCTCAGTCATTCTGTCTCTGGAGATCTACCCAATCATTTCACGTTAAGGCAATTTTTGCCTCTTTTCTTAGCTTACTGAGATAGGAAAAGTTGAGCCGTTCATTACCCCTTCTTACCTCAGAGAGAGAAGATGGCTTGGTTTCCCCACTAAACTGTGGCCCCAACATTTTCAAAGAACAATGACAAACCAGACTGATTGTGCTGTTGTACAATGACCAGAAAGTCTTTCAGGGTTTATCACTGTCAGGTTTGAACTGCATTTTGTTACTTTTTTTCGAATGTAACAGTTACTTGCATTTCTAACACTTGTATATTATTTTACACCTTCTCTTATGTGGGACATGTTGCCTACAGCTGAAAATGCTTCAGGTATTTCTACTGAAGTTTAAGTCTGCTGCTGTTATATGAACATGCATATTTATGTTCATGCTTTAATCTACAGAAACAAAATTCCCATCTCAAAGCAGCAGCACAATATAACCTGTGTGAAGTGACTAGCCTCTTACTAATTGTCAGCCTGAGGTAGCTGCACAAGTTCTGTTCAGCTTTGTGTAGAGGAATAATAAATTCCTTAAATGCAGCGGGGTTGCCTAAGAGTTACTCAGTGACACTGGGAGCAGAACATAACCATAAATAGCAGCATGTAAGACAGCATGACATACGCAGTGATGCTTACCTGTTTGTGGTAGAGATTACTCTGGACTAAAAGATGTATTAGAAGAGAAGAACTATGCCAGAAGAACTAGGATAGCCAAATTCCTATTGATTTCTCCTAGACATAAATCTCAAAGGCTGCAGAATCAGACTTAGACTATTTTTTGTATGTTACAAATTGATGTTTTTAAGCTTTCATTCCCTCACCGCATGATCATGTAGCCAAAAGCAGCAACCAGAGATACCACAAAGTAGTATCATTTTGAGACATTTAATGGTTTCTCAGTCATTAGAGTGAAACTTGACTTTGATCTGATGTCCACTCCATGGAAAGCATGTTTGAGGGCAACCCTGTCCGTATGTACAGGGAATTGCACTGACCAGATGCAACTCCAGCTCTCCACCAGCTAGTTCAGGAATGCGTTCACTATACTGAGAGAGCTAAGTTTGAAATCAGCTTGGGACTTTGACTCACTCCACTAAAAACATCTCCAGGTAAAATATTCAGGCAACAGAGAAGAAATATGAAAACATTTTAAAACAGTTTAAGTGTCAATTTAACCAGTAAGAATGGAGTATCACACAGATACCTGTCTGCTGTGGTTTTGCATAGTGGGGTACTGGTGGGTGAGGGGGTCTGCAGCGGTAGCTTCTGCAAGAAGCAAAACCACCACACTTGTACCCCCTCAAAAAAACCCACATGCATGAGAAAAATTAAGGTAACAAATTCAGGTGGGCAAGTGACAGACATCAGGGTCGCCTTGCACAGTGAAGCGTGCAGAGAAGAGGGGCTTTTTCCACCACTTGTAATGAATTCTATGTAAGCACATTAACAAGCCACTTGCTTCTGTTCTGATTTATCTTTGCCATCAATTAGACAACTTTTATTCATGCCTTAGGGCTGTGCTGTGTTGGCACTTGCTGTGCTCTGTTCCCCCAGTGAATTTATTAGCCAAAGATGTAATTTAATCAGTAATTTCAATTTACCACTGGCAAATCACATTTACCATCGTTGTTTCCAATAATATTGTTTTTAAATGATGTGGTACTTTGTTGTGTCTCACTTTTAAATAGTGGCTTCAGTATTGTCAATCTGGTCACATTAAGCCTCAATCTGCAGAAAGGAACGCACTAGTTCTCCTGAGGAGCAGCTCTCTATTCTTCCAGAGCATGCCACACATGTCAAAAATATCACCAAAAGTTAAACTAATGCCTCAGGACAGTTGCTTGTCTACCCTTCCCTGCCCTGTTCCCATATATCCTAAAAGCCACTCAGACGCAAAGGACTGAATCAGTGTGTAACATGTGCACTGATGATTACATTACTTTCATACCTCAGTTCCAGTTCTGCTACATTCTGGGTACTGACCCCAGTAGTCTCAACAAAATAGCTCAAGAGAAAGTAAGCCACCAGATCAATTAAACCTGCATGAGTAGGGCAAGAGTGACAAAGCGTAGAGCTGCTCCATTTGAGCTCTTTCTCAGGCATCTTTTAGCAATACTTTGTGAAATTGCATGCCCAGGACAGGAGCTGAAGTAACCAAGGAGCAGTTACCACAGTAAGTATACCATCAGAACTGCACAGGTATCCCAGATGATAATGCCAAAGAGACACCGAAGTGGCTCATACCATGTGGTAGCTACAGCAAGAAAGACCTTATGAGGCTCCCACCTACCTATGCTGCTAACAGGCTACCTTGGGAAACAGACTGCAAAAGGTGAGAAGGGCCCTAAAATCACAACAAAAGAAGTCCCCACTAGAGATTCTATAGGATCTGCAAAAATAGGAACAGACTTCCTTAGAGGTTTTTTTTGGCCTGTAACACTGAAGACCCATGTTTGCAGACTAAGGATAATTCCCTGTGATGCTTAAAGGTCTTAATTCCTTCATTACCTGCTCTTCTGTGGAGCAGGGAATCGAGGATAATTATGATATTTTAATAACATAATAAAAAAAACCTTAAACCAAACAAGGAGAGATTGAAAAGCTTCCTCCAAATAAATGTGACATTTATATTTTTTAAAATGCAGGCCAATCAGCATATCTGACAGCTTCACATGTAATCTCAAAGCACCAAGCAAAAAGGCTCTGCAACAGTGGTCTTCAAAAGAAAAAGAAGGGGGGTAAAAAAAGAGATGATTAGTGAAAGGTGAACAACCAATGAACTAATTAGCCAGCACTCAAAAAGATGTACTTATTTCTTAAAAATAGGTTCCCTCATTCTAACTATTCATGATTCTCTGTAGTTGATATTAACATGAAACCATTAATTACAGATTATTATTTCTGGAGAATTTGGTATAAACTCTATAATTCAGATGTCAAACATCAAGCTGTTCCTGAAAAGTATTCTGTGATTTATTGGTTATGTAAACATAATTTTTACTGTGGTTTTATATACTCAGGGTTAAAAGTTTATAGTTTTGGGGTTTTTTTTCATTCAGTACTAGGGAAAGCGGATTCTTAAAATTATGAGCTATGTGGTGAATAGGTCTCAAAAATCTTGTATAAGAAATAAACCTCTGTGAATAATCATTATACCCATTTACACCTTTTTTTTTTAATGAGCAAAGAGTCTTAATAGCAGCAATGAACTCAGTGAGTGAAAGTATTTGTAAGTATTAGTCTTATTTCTAATACAATTCAGCTCTTCACACAGACATTTCTAATTAGCAAGAACTATGGAAAGCAAAGAAAGTCTAATCTCTTAGGTATCATTAAACATGAATATGCTTTTCCTGAGGTTCAAAGGGCTTCTTAACATAGCACAAACAGGTGAGAATGAAGAATCCAACTTCCCACCTGCTGCAGGTCTGCACCTTTTCAAGTACCTGTACTCATAGCCCAATAGCTTCAGAAAGCTCAGTCATTGCTTTAAATAACTCAGGTCAAATCCTCAGGTGCCACAACAACCTGCCTTTTTGGCAGGTCGATAGGGACAGATTGAAGGCAGATCATCCCACCTGGTATATCTGATCTTTACTTCTCTATCATCCAATATAACAAACATGTTAAAGAAGAGAAGGTATGGTCAGGGGTAATAGTTTTACTAATTGTTGTAGTCAGTTTATATACAGACCAAACTCACCAAAAGAGACTGTACACACGAGCACAGACTTTCATCAGAATCAGGAGCTGTAACCAAGCATTTTTGGGCATCTAGAAATCCAGGCCACGGTCTTTACTTGGTTTTGTAAGTGGCTTTGGTTATGTGACTGCTGTCATCACCAACCTGTAGCATATTCACAAATGAGTTGAGGTCCCAGGGCATCAGCCCGTGCCATAGAGTAAAACGAGCTTTCAGTCACATGGATACAACCCCGTGGAAGACCCTTTGAAGTGAACTAAAGTCAATAGCGTGAGAAAAAACAAGCCCTCTGAGAATAAACAATGATGCTTTCTAAAGCTTACTCATTAGTTCAGAGCACACGAAATAGTGCCATGTATGTGTGCCTGATTTGGAACCAATTTAATTCCTTTCTTGATCTTTTCTTCCATCTGTAACCCAAGGAGAATAAAGTTTTTACAACATATTTAATTTGTACTAGCACTTATCTTCCTAATGAAAAACTAATTTCTTTCTAAGCAAAACTAAAGTTGAGTCTTGCTGTCTTTAAAGAAGGAATCCTGAATTTAAAAAGTAGACACAAAACATAACAAACCAACCCAAACTTTAAAAGCCCTGCCTCAGAGGTTTCCAGATATCTGAATGGAACCATCAGTTGGGCAGTGAAATTTTCTTGCATTATATGCCTTCAAAAGTCCAAAGACTGAGGTTTACTTCTACACAGCCTGAATCATCTTGGTGATAACAAAAAATAAAGATTGGACATTAGAGACCTCAGAGATGATATAATACAAAATAATCCCATGTTCTTCATCACTGTACTGAAAATAACATCTAAGGAGATAACCTAGGTCTGTAGCTCTCAGAGGAGTGAAAACAAATTATATTCCATTCTCAGGACATTTTGGTGAAAAGAATACACTGCATTAATGCACATACATTATGAGTATGTGTAGATTAGTATAAGGTTATCTACTTTTGCACTTAAAAATGAAAATGGTTTAAATCAGAAGTCATCACAATGCAAACACAGGATTCAGCAGTTAAATAGTTCACTGCTTCCACCTGTATGTTGCCTTTTGACTTTTCTATTATAATTATTAGAACAATAATGCATTGCAAGGCAGTACAAACCTTTTGAGGGCATGAGGAGCTTTATCTCCCACTGAGGACACTAATGAGGTGGCAGTGCTCTGCACTTGAAGTTTCACTTAAAGCTAAAGGGAACTGGGCTTAGTCCTCTTCAGATGGTTAAAATACAAAGGCATCTTTGGATAGGGATGCAGTGAAAAAGCTCAGATGCCTTCTTGATGAGAGGAATGAGAGAAGCATCTGTTCAGATGAAGACCAAACACACTCAAAATACACAGTCTCAGTTTGAAAGAAACAGGATATAGTAAGACAGCACACTGGCTTCTAGGGCATTTTTGAATGTTACTGCAAAATGAAACCTCAGAAAACTGATTTCCTTGAAGGGTATCCAAAACCTTGGGCTCCCATTGACCGAGATCTACAAAACAATAAATGTTCTTTGAAAAAAGTTCTTTGTAAAAAATGTATGAAAAGGACTCAGCCTAATTCAGCATTTAGGCAGTTAAAGAGTGCTTCTTCCAGCAGCGTCCATGGCCTCTGTCAACCTCATTATTCTTAATAAGATAAGGATGTCTTAGGTGATGTTAGAAAAGATTTTCAGGCACACGACCTTCCTCTATGTAACAGCAAGCCAGCTCTTGTTTACAAGTGCTTGTATCGTGCTATGCTGATATCTTTATCTATATTATCTACAGCACAAATTATGCCATAGATCTAATTTTTAATGACTTGTTTTTTTCATGAAAATTCTGTTTGCACTACACCACAAAAAACTCTCCAAGCAAAACAATATTGGCAGTTTTTTATTTTTTCAACCTATTATTACTAATAGTACTTCATATTTCTGCCACAAGTCATTTACTGGTACCCAAGTGCTATATAAACAGTAATTAATTACATTTCTCCCAACAAGCTAGTGAAGTACTATGGCTATTATTTCCATCATACCAAGAGATTAAATGACTTCAAGGGCAGAAACAAATAAGAGATTCAGATGGAAGGTTTGAATCCTAGACTCCCACTGTGAATGGTGACCGACACTAACTTTCTTTTCACTAGAGAGAAGCCATCATAAAAATTTTAATGAGAAATCTGTTAAACATCTAATAGTGCATTACACAGACCACCAGTATCAGAGAGCAAAAATACATGGTCTCCAAGCATTTCATCTTCACTCCAAGACAAGTAACTTCAACAATAATGAAAAAGGAGATGTATCAAAAAAGAGATCAGAGGTTAATTGTTATCACATTAAATTCTAAAAATATGCTTGCCTTTACCATCTCATGACAGATGCCAGAAAAGCAGGCAGAATCTGTCACAAGGGAACAAAAGATGCTAATTTGCAGATAAGCCAACTATAGTCTACAGTAATAAAGTCAGTTCTTGTTGTTTCTTAATAATGAGCTGTCAGATTGCAGGATTATACTGTGGTTTGACACCAAGCTACTACTCATGAAGAGACCCAGCACTGTGACAACACTCACCTCCTTCACTCTGCTGGAATATTCCAATTTCATTGTTTATAAAATGGAAGCCGATTTCCAACACAGTACAAAACAACTTTGCAACCCTTACCGTAATTCTGTGGGGAGGGTGGGCATGAGGAAAACCGCTTCATGGGCAAACAAAATCCCATTACCAGATTATAATTTCTCACAAATAGACTCCCTGGTCTGCTTGGTACCCTTTCCCTTTTGCCCCTTGCCCCAGGGCACAACACAACACTGCGCAGCATATTGCCTTATGAATCTTCTTCAAGTACCCAATTATCCTGGTGCACCAGACTTCTCATTACCATGACAGCTGTGTGCCATACACAGTACAGGCTGTCAGAGGTGAAAGATTGTGTACAGGCATCCTGCATTTCCATTACAATGTTGAAAGTGAAGGCGAAGGAAGAGACACAGACACACACACTCCATGAACAACTTTGGTAAAGACGCTGATTAAAGGCAGAGGTTAAGATCATTTTTTAAGTGGCAATATAATTGGCAGAGATTCTGGTGCTGTCTTTGCCTCCAGCAAAATTCCTCCTGTGTATTTTGTGTCATGATAATCACTAAGGTGGTGCAAGTACATTTTGAGCACATTTAACAGAGTTGAATAAAACAGTCCATCAGCCTACAGTTCCTCCAGAAGGAGAAATAAGCTTTATATTTTCTTCTTCTGACCAGTTTTCTTCTCTTTAGTAAGCAAATACCACTCACATTGGGATACTCACCCACCCACAAAACTCTGAGGGCTGTCACTGCAGCAATTGCACTATGCTGGCTCCAATAGGCTCCCAGGTATAGGAAGGGGTACTGAAGTGACATAGGACACTTGTCCTTTAGGTGAATAATACTGGCTGAGACACCGATCTGACCCAGGACACATCTGGGAAACTGCACTGTGATGAATCAAAGCTGGCACATGCATGGCAGGAGGCTACTGATGTTACCCCTCTGAGCATATGCAAGGTGACATATGCCCTCAGTTCCCCCTCATATTAACGAGAACTGTATCCTGCAAGCATCGCCATCAATATCTCACAGGATCAGGCCTTTAAGGACAAGTACTCAGCGCAGATGAATAGTCACAGTTCATAAGAATATGCTGCAGATTTTCTAATTACACACAGTGTTTAGCACTTATGTTCTGCGTCTCACTTCTTCCTTCCTGAATTATCCACAGCAGCCCCCTACCAATTCTTCATGTGATCATGCAGTTCGTTACAGCTGTAAATATAAACATCCTTTTTTCACAACCTATCATTATTAGGAAACCAGATGGGAAAAAATATCCAGATTAACAGTAGACATACTGAGATTTTTTCTTTCCCTAGTAATGGATTTTCTATTTTAAACCAATGAATAATAGGCTTGTAGGAAACAATAATTACAGTATGTATAGCTAAGACAGTTAAGGATTCTTTCTAAAGACAAGCAGGCAGAGAAGGCTGTGTAATTGAAATAACTCATCATTCAAAATTAATTTCATCTACATCAATATAGACAAATGGAAGCAACCTGAAACCTCTGGTCACATATTCTAATATCAGTGCTCGAGGAGATATATCTTTACAGTCTGAAATGAAGAAGGGGAACAGCTGTGGAGAGAGAAGCAAAGAAAACAGAACTCCCACCTCTCCTTTGCAAAGTGGGAATGAGGTGTTTATTACCCAGCATCAGTTGCTGATACTTTGCATAGGATGATATGACACACAATGCTCCCGAGCAAGACCTAGAGTTAATACTCAGTACAGGCAACCAGCACATTTGTCTAGCTAGAGAACCTGGGAGGTTGAGGTTATGGGGGGTCAGCATAGCCCAGTGAGATGACTTTTGCTCAGCTCTGTGTCCTCTGAACAGGACAAAGTTCAGTTCCCTTAAAGAGCTATACGAATGACTGCTCTCCCAAATCAGCATCTCACCATGAATTATGCTAGTGCTTTTCTTCTGCTTGGAAAAACACCACTGCTTACAGGACCATAAGCAATCAGATAAGTGATCTCACTTTTATTTCAGAGTTAACACAGAAGACAGTAAAAATGGGTAGACAGGGCATAAGCACTGAAAGAGAGAAAACAAAACAAAAAAAAAGAAAAAAAATTAAACCACTTAATCTTTGATATCCATCATTTACTGTTCCATAACTTTGCTCCACTGCAAAGGTCTGTGAGCATCACTATCACCATCTTAGCAGTGTACTCACCCCAATTTTGACAACAGACTTAAGCCTGTTTGAAAAAAAAGATCTTTGGCGATGGGGTGGGAATGGTTACAATGAGATAAGGGAATGGAAAAGGGGGAAAATCATGAAAGAATAATAACAGTAGCAATAACAGAGTGAGCTCTAAAAAGATGAACTTAATACTTGTGTCTTATCTTGTAACAGCAGCTCTGACAAAACCAAGCACAGCAGTTAATCTGACAAATATAAAATATGCATAATTTTACTAGTTATGAAAAGTGCATCTGTTTCATAGCAGAACATTATAAATTTCCATATGGTTTAGATTATAATAATTTCTTTAAAATCTACAGCAAACTAAAAACCAAGCGTAATTCTCATCTATCTGATAATGACATTTTTTTAATGTAAAGTTAATTGCTTTCATTTTGAATGATGCATTTCATTTTTTTCCTCACAAAAGCTAATACTTATACAAATTTACAAATACATGGCTTATCACATATTCCTAAAGTAAACATCCTCTTACAAAGCTGCAAGGTCAGAGACATAAAGTGCACAAACAACTACATGAGCAGTAAGAAGGAGCTATAAATATCTTAATTAAATTTATTACAGATCTTCCTTACAAGCCCCCTTCAATTTGTTAAAGCTAGTGAATCTTCTTCATGTTGCCAAAGCCTTGCAAAAGGGAGCACTACATGGCCAGAGGACACAATAACTTTTCAGTCATAAGGATATGTTTCATAATACCTGGACAGTACCTATGCAGAGGTTGAAGGAAGACACAAAGCTGTAGCAGTCAGCTTTTTAAGGGCACTTAGTGTGACTAAGTTCTTGTTTGTCTAGAGTGTCTAGTTCTCAAAAATGCATCTCATGTTTAAGATTTTCTATTTCCCCCGTTTTGGTACTTCTGAATGTTAAATTATCTGCAACTCTGTCTGTCAAAAATAATTTTGACACCTTGGGATTAATAGTCTCAAATGACACCATGCATTTTGCTAAACACATACAAATCTCTTCCTAAAGTTCTACACAGGAAACCAGAGGTCCTAAATGAAACTTCCTTTCTAAAAGGCCACACTGTAAAATTAAGATATATATGTCTGAGACTTTATGAAAGGCAAAAATTATGTACTGTCTTGACTAACAGAATGAGAAATTGAGCAATCAGTGATAAAAAGATACATTTCCTTGAGAGGAGGAAATTGCTCACGGAATATTTAGTCCCCTTTCTGCACACTTATATTCCCAACAATGGAAATTAAAGTTACCACTCTGGGAGATGAAGACTTCAAGTTAGCAGAACTCATGGGGCCATCCACAGCCCATAAACCACTGATATCAGCAGGCTCTCCACATATACACCAATGAAGATGAATCATAATTGCTTTTCAGGAAGTTTGATTATTTTAAATCTAACTAAAATTTAGCCTTTGATTTTGAAGGCAAACTTATTATCCGAAACCGACACTTCCAAATCACTAATGAAATTTTCAAGATTTAAGTTATACTTACAGTATACTTTAAAACTATTCAATACAACAAAAGCAATTCAGCAATGGAAATTGGCATGGTTTTGATTTGAAGGAAGCAGAAAAAAATACCATATGCATTAATATTTTTTAAAATATCTAAACCAGTATTTTCCCATTACACATCTAGGTTTGTATTGCATTCATACCTTAAATTAGTTGTAATTATTATTGCTGTCAATATTCAAAATTCTGAAGACCTTAACAGAGGTTAGTGAAAGAGGACAAAATCTGCAACCAAGAATAAAACTGATAGTGCTATTGCATATCCTACTTGCACAGAAAATTTGTTTGAGCCTTTCAAAATCTTTCTATAGAACAAGCTATGCTGATAGACCATGGTGCGAGATGTCAACTGTTCCAACTGAACTCATTTCAGTAAAAGAAATGTCTACCTTTTGCTTACTTCCAATTTCTCTTCCTTTTATTTGCTGCTGTTTAATTTCAGCATTAGGCCTTCCCTACCTAAATCTACCCAACAGATACCTGTAGGTCACACTCAGGAGACTGGGAAATGTTTGCATAACCAAATATTCTAATAAATTCTTCATGCAGAAGCAATAAGTTCTGATTTATTAACCTGACAGAAATGCCTCACCATGCCTAGAACTCATTACCTGCTGTCTAAAAACAAAAATTAACCTCCCATAGCAAACATAACAGAAAACCACTAACTTCTGAAGAAGATGCTTGCACGCTCTGAATGTTTTAGAAATCAGCAATAGTGCTGGTGCCTAGTGTGGCCAAATTCCAAAAAGTTCTCCGTGGCAGTAGATACAACAGGAAGAGAGCCTTCACCACCGCTGAGCCCATACAAAGCAACACCAATGCCAACCACTTGGATTAAGAGGCCACAGGGAAAGTTCAAAAGTTGGAGCTCAATGGGTTCAGATTCAGCCGGAGTTGCTATGTGACCATTCAGTAGAAGGAGCTCCATACTGAGGCAGAACGCGCCCTCGATTTCATGTAGTCATTTTTCACTACTGAAATACAAAAGCTTTGTAAATCTATGGTGAAGCCTACCTGAGGACCAAAGCCTTAAAAGAAATTATTTCTGAACACTGGTGATACCTACCACTTGGATAACATCAGACACTGAAATAGTCTTCAATTTTTTTCATCACAGCGTAAGAGTTTGGATTGGCAGAAGTTAAAAAAAACAACAAACCAAACCTAAATGCTGCATCATATTAGAAAGATTTGAATGTATTAGTAATGTAAGTCTTCTGGAAAATTGTCTTCACGCATAGACAGTCTTGTAATTTCCAGCTTTTTTGTTCTTCTCATGTGCTTTTTAATAATATGGCATATTTAAACAGCCAAGGGACAAAAATTTTTATTAGGAGAAATACTTGGTAGTAATAAAGCTAGGATGAAAGTTATCTTCTTTCCTTAAACATTTTGTGGTGGAACAGTCCCTTGGTCTCTCCCATGCCCAGATTTATTTGTAGAATATCTGCTAAATCTGTGTCCTACATGGACTGCTCACTCTGTGACCTACCATTTTTCCCGATTTTCTCCCACTCTTTGTGACCTCCATCTCAAACTGTGCTCTCTGGGATTACACAGACATGTACAAAAAGATAATCTGTTCCTTGCAGGGACATTCTGAATAAACTCCTCAAAATATTTCAGACTTCTGATGCAGTAGCGTAACACAGACCCTTATTAACATGATCGAATCAGAGAAATTTCTTCTTTTTCTTTTACGCTCCTACCTGCAGTACAATTTCACTTTCCAGACTACATCTATGTTCTCAGCATTTTTTTTCAGTTTTTTAGTATATTCTTCTGAGTAAAGATATTCTACATTTGTTTCTATCAGTCTGGCATTTAAGAACACTTACAGAGGAAAAAAATGCAACCCATTTGGTGCAACTGAAAGGCAATAAAAGTTAAGATCATTTATGAATTTTGAATCTAATCACATCCAATTGCTAAGATGCTGACATAAACTAGGACATAGCTGGCTTTTTAAGATTTTTTTTCCACCTCATTTACTGTAAACAGCAGAAATGTCTTTAGCATTTAAGGAGTGCTAAGGTTGTCTGGAAAACTGTTCTCAATTTAAATTCTATTGCCATTAAAAAAAAAAAAAAAGAGGTAGGGGTAGAAGATAAATTCTCCGTATTAGAGGAATTACATCCAACAAATGGCAAAACAAATTGTGACATGTAGCACACGTTGCCCAATTGGTCTTCAGTCACGGCCTGGGGCCAAGCATCGCTTGTCTATTTGTTTCGCACTAACAGCTGGACACACTTATCCATGGTAAACTACCTTCCTAATGAATTATGTTTAACAAGATAATTTATAAATCTTTTCCAAAACCAAAACGTAGACACTACAGAAACCCAAGATGCATTAGAGGCAGAGACCAAGTTTCTCTTCTTACAGGGCCCCACACAGTGGAGGTGTGCACAGGGAGTACTTCTGGCCACACAAGAGGAGACTGGCTGTGCCAGACCTCTCCAAATGTGGTGAAGGAAGACAAGGAGCCTTCTAGCAGGGCTTTGTTCAGCATGTGGCTACACCAGGAACCACACACAGCAGCAGTACAGCAGACGCCGAGATAAGAGGCAGAGATATGAGCTTCTCTCTCTGGTATGTGGGGAGGCAGACTGAAAGGAAGGCCAGTGCCATCCTTCAAACCTGCAGGACATCTTAGTTTGGGAGACGCTGGACACTGAAGCCTGTCTCACCTTAGGTTGGGCAGGAATGACATGAAGCTGCGTATTTAAAACCGTCGGCAGCAGATGTGGAAATAAACGGTGTTGCGGAGGTCCTGTCGCCGAGCTCCCCCTCACTGTGTGAGTCAGCTACAGATCAGAGCGATGTTGGTTCTGGAATGCAGTTCCCCTTGGGGGTCTAATACCCTCTCTCTCCCTTCATGTCCACGCATGCTCATACATCACTGAAGTCTAGAACTTAAAGATGTACTTTCATAGAATCATAGAATTTTAAGGCTGGAAATGACCCCTAAGATCATCCAGTCCAACCATTAACCTACCGCCACCAAGTCTACCCTTAGACCATGTCCTCAAGCACTGCATCTACCCGTCTTTTAAACACCTCAAGAGATAGGGACTCAACCACTTCCCTGGGTAGACTGTTCCAGTGCTTGATGACTCTCTCAGTAAAGAAGTTCTTCCTAATATCCAACCTAAATTTTCCCTGACGCAGCTCGAGGCCATAACCTCGAGTTCTGTCGCCTGTTACTGGGGAGAAGAGACCAACCCCCACCTCACTGCAACCTCCTTTCAGGTAGTTGTAGAGAGCAATAAGGTCTCCCCTCAGTCTCCTCTTTTCCAAACTAAACAACCCCAGCTCCCTCAGCTGCTCCTCGTAGGGCCTGTTCTCCAGACCCTTCACCATCCTCGTTGCTCTTCTCTGGACACGCTCCAGAACCTCAACATCCTTCTTGAAGTGAGGGGACCAAAACTGAACACAGTACTCGAGGTGAGGCCTCACCAGTGCAGAATACAGGGGGATTATCACCTCCCTGGTCCTGCTGGCCACACCGTTCCTGATACAAGCCAGGATGCCATTGGCCCTCTTGGCCACCTGGGCACACTGCTGGCTCATGTTTAGGCGGCTGTCAACCAACACCCCCAGGTCCCTTTCCGCCAGGCTGCTCTCCAGCCACTCCTGCCCAAGCCTATAACGTTGCCTGGTGTACTTTAGGACATAATATCTGAGTGTACAAGCATAAGGTAACTATTCAGCTTTCCCAAATGCTTTCCTTAACCTCAGTTATAGACTGGGAGTTGGGGTATAGCTTCTTTGCCTTTGCAAGAAGAAAACCCCAACACTTTATTCATTTGCAACAGTGTTTGCTGTGGGGTTTTGAGTTAATCTGTATAAAAATGGAGACCACTGTTGTCAAAAGAACCTGAAGTTGTCAAGGCACCTTTATCGACTGCTGCTGAGTACTCAACTCAGTCCTTTGAAAAAAATTCAACAAAAATTCATTAGCCATCTACTAAACAGCAATGCTGGGAAGCTCTCATAGCTTAAAATCTCCAAAAGGGATTTTTTTTTTTTTATAACTTTTAAATTTTTTTTTATTTTTAACAATGTGAATATTAGCACATGGGTTCTAGTCTCTGTGTGCGCTCTGAAAAGGGGTAACACTCAGTGAGGTCTCTCTTTCCAAGCAATATTCTGTAAAAATAATGCAGAATACCAAGGCAGCAGCAGCCTAGAAGACTTTGTTAGAACTACTTCTTAATTAAACCTACAGTAGTAAATTTTACTTTGCCAAGGAATGTTCCTGGGAACCAAACCTTAGTTGCCTCTACTATGGAATCACTAGAATATACTTTTGGGCTGTGATGAGCAATGTACTCCCTAAAAATTTCTTGCCATGTATTATACATTAGAGACTGTTCCTAATAGGCAGTCTGCCTGCAGCCATGTTGCCTCTGCTTTGGAGGACATGAAAGGAGTGTGAAAATGTATTATGAGTGTATGGAGATGCCATAACAGTTCTTGGCATGTTTAATTTAGTAATGACAGTGTGTGTCAGTTATAGCAGATCCCAGAGGTTGATTCAAATATGTTCAGAGCAAGCTATTAATAGCTACTATGTTCAGCAAAAGATAAATGTTTTAATTTTTTTAAGTACATGTTTACCTTTGCACAGCTGGCATGTCTAAATGGCTGCTATGAAAAGAGGAGACATAAACCATTACCAAAGAAGTGAAAATTATAAAAAAATCACATAAAATTCAGAGAAACAGTAAGTGCATGTCTCTGGGCTTAGACAGTGAAGTTTTATTTGCAAATGCAGTTAAGATACTACAGCAGGAGAACATTTTAGTGTAAAAATCTTTTTTAACAGAAAGGAGGTTTCTGCAGTAGCAATCTTTGTATGTAGTGGGTATGCAACCTAAGAAAGAAGTGCATTGTGCTTGTGTGGAATAAAGCAACAAGAGTAATACAGTAATTGCCACCAACTTTTTAAGGTCACTACTTTCTGAGCACTGAGTGAAAATAACCAATATAAAACCAGAGATTCAAGTGGTGCACAACTCTCTGCTGCTACCAGATGTATACTGTCTGCTAAATTTGTTTTTACTTGTTTAGAATATAAAAGAACTTTTGTTCTTCAGAAGAAAAGGGAATTGGCAACATTCCACCAAAGACTCTTACGTGCTGCACCTCGGGGGTCTGGCCAGTAACTGTATTTTACTTTTGTTTTGTCTTTATGTAAGGGTCTCCATATGCTTTACCAACATATCCATATGCTTTTTCTTTGTTCCTCTGAATAAAGGATTTAGTGTTTTCCTTTGTTTTAAACTAACACAGATTTTGTTAACATTTATTTCATGTGAAATGACAGCATGAGATTGAAATTAAGAAAAAATACTTAACCAGCTTTCTAGTCACCTCTGGAAGCCCACAAATGGCTAATCTTTTACTACTGTTCTTGACACTCAGAAGTCAGTTCTAATACTTGAAGTGCAGCACATGTTCACATATCTCAGGGAATTTGGGACAGAGACTTCTAAACAGTATCTCCTCAAAACAGACAGCTAAATTCCTGTTCCAAGAACATACAAACAATTTGAAAAAACCCACATATGTCATAAGAAATATGGCATGAAATTTTGCTTAAATATCTCTCTTAACACATATTGTTTTTTCTAAAATTTTAAAAGGAAAGGCCTCAAGAAGTTACCTTTTTTTTAGTAGATTTGTAGACTCCTACAAAGTAAAAAGTTGTAATAGAATAATTGCAAGTAAAATTCCTTCACAGACTCTTCTTTAAATCCAGCCAAATACTGTATATACAGAAAAGGAACTGTCAATTTATAAATAAAGATTTTAGAATTTAATATGAGGAATAAAAATATGAGTCTAGGGAGACAGACCTTCTTCTATGGAATAACTTTTCACTGTATCATTTGCATTTCTGTCTTCCACGTCTCTGAAGTCCTTTCTAACCTATCACCTCTTGCTTTCTATCTTTTGTGTTCCCTCTGACCTTACAATTCCTATATATACAGCGTTTACCCATTTTATGTTCCAGTGATATTTTAAATATTTATGCATATACGTGTATAAACTCTGAAGATAATACATTAAAAAAATGGAAGATTTCCCTACTCTTCTGTGATGAACATCTGTAGCTGGTCATCTGTAAAATTAATAGCAGTAACTCTTGTGGACATAGAAGTTGAAATACCAAGTTTGCTGGTTTGGGTTTGTTTTTTTAATTGTATTAGTACCTGATCTTTGGTGAGCCCTTAAATGACATACAGCTGTTTTGGTCTGTCTGAATATCGTCTTTTCAAAGGTTAAAAGCCCTGCATAGGACATATACAATATTTTCATTTTTTAACAAAATAAAAATACACAGAATATGACTTAGTATGATGGATAGATTCTTAAGCTTATTCTGAATGTACAGCCATTTCCTTGTGAGTTTTCCCTTCCCATGCTGTTCTCAACAGGCTACTTCTATGGAAAGGAAGTGTAAAACCCTAAAAGACATTGTCTTTGAGTAATGTAACTTTGTAAACTAAAAACTAGACTATGTAACTGCGTAGGAACACTGAGAGTTAAGAAAAAAATCCAAATTACTTAATAGTACTTAGAAAATATTTGGAAATTCACACATTTGACAGCAAAGAAATCACCAACGTAAGGAAGCACCTGCAGACCTCCATTGTTCTTACAATGGAAACACACACACTGTATCTGTGTAAATGCTTTAAGTCTTGTTTCCCTTAGACATCGATGTGTGCTGGCAAAGTCTCTGCAACCTTTCAAGATAAAAATGAAACCAAACATGTTCACATTTGGATGATTTCATTTGCAGTAACTAGAACTAACTCCCAAGAAGCCTGTGATTTCCATCATGACATCTCTTCCCTCTGCTTTTATACATCAGGTACTCCATCTTAAACAATTTTTTTTTCTGTTAATCCTGTCTCACTGGACACTAACTCCTGTAGAACACTAGCACTTTTGGGTCACCACAAGCAAGTGCAACATGAAATGTAATGCTGCTTGTGTCATTACCATAACTAAGGGAGTATCTTCGCTCTTCCAACACCCTACCCTAAGGGTAATGCAAACTTTTCTACTTCTTAAAGCAGCAATCCATAAACACCCAGGACAGCCAGAGAGAACTGCAGCACATTTCTCTATAAAAAGCTCAGACAAGAGATATTCTGCAAAAGAAGGGGGAATAAAAATCCTGTGTGAAAGCCCAAAGCAGAGGAGAGCATATTTCACTCTAGATTGACATTCAGCCACCATGTTATTCAGGTGGTGATATAAAATTAAAATAAATGTGCTTAATAAAGCTCTAGTCTAAGAAAAGAATCACGAAAAACCAGGATGGCAGATCACATTTTTTTTTTTTAGGCAGTCAGAGTGGTTAAAATCATCTGTGCCTGACTTTCCATATATTCTTACATTGGCAACAATTTCAGAGTATTTTTGCATACTCTCTGACTGTTAATTTGATTTTTGTAAGGTTTTTTCCTCTTTCTTTTTTAATACCATGCACAATTATAACCTGCAACAGAATAATTTTTGCCACAGATTTCATATCCTGTAAGTCAAACAAGCAGGAAAAAAAAGTATATAAAGAAATCTAGAGAAACCACTTTATAATTTTCAAATATTACTCTGCTATTAGCCAGGAAAAAAGTAGTCCCTCATGCTTCAGAGAAGGTAAGAGATAAGATACAAACTTATGAAATGGGCACCTTCTCCATAGGTAGTGCCTCATAACTGGATGCCCAGCCAAAGACAACCCTTCTGAAGTCATTTACTTAGAAAACTCTAAACTCTAAAACAACAAAATAATAAATTACAACCACCAAGAAAAAAAACAACTTTGAAAGTTATTATGTTATTGTGACAGTGCCAGCTCTCCTTGTTTGGCTACACCTTTGCTCTTCAGACTGCAGTGCTTCTGGCTGTACAAGGAAGAGAGATTAAATATTTTTTAATTTGACATGAAACACTAAAATGGTTTTGCCTGAATCTGAGTTTCTATAGTCCTTTCTCCAGCCAGAAAGCACCTAAATTTCACTTGAACTCAGCTTCTCTAGATCTCACTGACTTGAGACATGATATTTTTTCCCCATCACTAAAATTCACATGGCTTTGCTCTGTGGAGGTTTTGAATCCAGTTCATGGTGAATTATATTTTCTTTCTCTGACCTGCTCCTGTGTTTTCCACAGCGTACACAATTCTACTCCACACTGTGGATAACTTTAATGCAGTGAAAGATTTGCCTTGTTTCTTTCTTTGTCTTATAGCCTGGAAAACTGGAGTGAAAGTCATTGTGCTCTCAATTTTATTTTTCAATGTGCAGTAAGAAAGTACGTGGCTATTATATGATACTTCCACAACAGTATCAACATATGAGCATTTTGGATTTGCTTTTCTGGTTCTTTATGCAAGATGACAATTCAACTGATTTCACCATCACTTATAGTTACCATCTCAGAGTCAATTTCCACTTTTCTCTTTCCTCTATCACGCAGCTGAATCACACTCCACTACAGCTGCTACTTCAGTCTTAACATCTCCAAAATCCTACTGCTGGTTCCTACAGACAACTCTCTTACTCAGACCCTCAGTATATCCCCTCCGGAGCTTGGTAAAAACCTGTTCCTTGACTTGCCAAGACTCCCCTCACTCCATACAAAGCACAGCTGCAACAGCCATCTTCCTCACCTGTCAATTTGCTCACATCAAGTCACTCCCCCTTTGAAGACTTCCACTTGTATCACATCAAATTTAAGCTTTGTGTCATCACCTCCAAAGTTTTAAATTGCCTGTCACCATCCCTCTGTTCCCTTGACCAGTTTTCCTTATGCTGCAAGTTCCCCACAGCAAAGAACATCGTCCTTGAACACTTGTAAAGTGATTAGTTGTAGGACAGAGGCTACTACCTCTGTGATTATAAACCACAAAATACAGATCGCACCAAAACTCATTTTTTTTTTAAATTTCACTGTTAACCTTGCAAGCTAATTTCTACAGCTCAGAAAACAGTGACGCAAATTCCATTATCTGGATGACATCTGCAAAACTTCTATTTTATTGGCCTCAAAAACTCTCTTCCCCAGAGTAACAGAGAAAATTGTGGTACAGAGAAACACAGAAATGTGCAGAATGCACTGAATTTTTTTCCACTGACGGAATTAAGGACAAAAAGAACAATATAAATTCTCCTCAAAGGAGGCTTACACAAACAGCAGACAAATGCTCTTTCACTTCTAAATAATACCCTACAGAAGGGTTTTAAGACTCTCTATACACATTACATCACATCTTGAACTGCTTTTCCACATGCCACTCTGCAGAGTAGCCCTTTGCTTCTCAGGTGTGTCAAACAAGGAAGAAAATTTCACACCTGCCTTCAGTGCTTTACAAGATCATTCCGCATAATAATGTAGCTACTTTATTTGCGTTCTCATCTATTTTAATATTAAATTCATATCTGAGCAATTCATATTTGCTAGCAGTACTTGGGAGACTAGAAAGAAAGACTTCAGAACCTGAAAAGCTGTAGATTTCCTTGATGATTCTTCACCATTTCTGATTTCCAGAGTTCGCTACAGATATTAGGCACAAACATTTTTACAAATGACATTTTTGTGGAAGACCAGATTACTGGACTTTAAGTGCTGACAAAATGGAAGACAATTGTGCTTCATCATCCAACTCTTCTGTCTAAAGGTATGTCATTCTGAATTTGAGATGAGGCAAGCTGGCTAACCAGCTGAAAAATCCCACACTGGCTCTGAAGAACTTTCCTCTTTATATATATTGCAGCTTTCTGTGCATTAATTAAGACAAGCTAGATTTCTGCTTGAGGTAACTGCAATATGTCAACATCTGTAGCAGATTTAATCCCTTCTTCTGTACCAGCCATTGTGTCAAATACATACTATATTTTGATCAGTTCTCTGCTTGCTCATGACAGATTGAAACACCCATGACAGCTGAGCATAAAGGAAGGATTCAAGCTTTTGAGAACTCCAGTACATGCCACTGGGAAACCTCCTTAGGCCACCACACTGCCCTACAGCCTTCACATTTTCTCTGTGTCAGTGAAAGTACCTGCAGTTCTTAACACCACACATTCCTCTCCTTTTATTAATTAAATATTTAATTCACACACTGAAATTAGCCTGTAATGTTTCTAATGCATTGAAAAAAGTCAATCAGTACCTGTTATGTTAATGCAAATATTTCAGGGAAGGCAGAAGGATACAAATGGATAAGCAACCAATACAATTTGTTTCACTTTTTTTCTGCAGCATCTGTAATTTTCAAAACCCTGCCAGAAGTTAACAAAGACCATAAAAAAGCACAGTGACAGTATAGTATAGCGGGTGTGATGTTTCTGAGCAAATTTCCAACTCTGCTGGTACTGGCTTCTCTGCATGCCTCCTTCCTGGGCTTGGCTTTACCTGTCCCTCTGGTTATGATGCTAGAAAAAAAGGGAACATTATGACCCAAGCTGATCTAAAGTATGCTGCTACTGAAGAAGGAGCTTCCAATGTTGCCAACTCCTCTGCCATTTTCCCCCTTGATGCCTGTCAAGGTATCTGTACCTCACCACATCAAATGCTTGTCCAATTTTGCACCAGGTAAGAGTTGTTCATCAAAAAGGAGAATGAGAGAAGGAGCTGAAACTCTTTGTACTGAATCAGCAAGGTGAACAAATTAAATGAAAAGTTAGTGAGAGCCAAACCTGTGGCAAACACTAGGATAGGACTGTGAGGTTAGCAGCAACAGAAGGAGCAAGGGAGGACCCTATGAGTTCTCCATGAGCTCAGCTGTAATGTGTAACTGCACCTCCAGGCTGAGGCTCAAATGGGAGGTTAAAAGAACAAGCTACTGGCTAGTTGGACCAGGGTTTTACTGTCTTGGTGTGGTAAAATGCAGGCTTATTCACTGGCACAAGTGAACAGGATGAGACTGTGCAGCAAAGAAAGTAGGAGAGTGGGAGTATGCAGCCAGCAGTGAGATCAACCTTAATTCCTCTTGGGAGTTTACAAGAACTTCATTTACTTTTCTGAGACAGGAACTTGTTTCAACTGCATTCCATGCAATATAACTTCCAATTCCATGAGGCCATTAAGTGCAATAACACTGGAAAAAACACAATACAATAGATAAAATAAGATGATATCAAAGTGAACAAGCTGCTCAGAATGTTTGCTGAACTGGCCATATTCTTAGCAAGTAATAGAATCAGATTCATAAGAGATATTGCTTGGAAAATACCTCAGTATATTTGACAGACCTCCTACAGGCATTCAAAATGAGGGAATTCAACATGAAATGTTTTAATTTTGGAAGATCTATAGGCATCATAAAGAAAGCACTATATATTTTTTCCAGACTATTTTTTTTATAAGTAGGAAAGATGTATCAAACTAAATATACTGTACAAATGCAACTATGTGTGGGACCTTGTTTAGCAGACTGATGCTCTTTCTGGGACAATTTCTAACCCTTTTTAAAGGCTCTTCAAAAAGCTTAAATAAAAACTGACAGGTTTTTTCCATACCATATGTAGAGGTAATGAATCTATCAAGTCTCTTGAGGCAGCCAGCAATTATCTCTGACATTAGATACAACACACTTGCATTTACCCACACAAGCATAATTTTAAATATAGGCAAGAATAATTAAAACTTTGGAAGCTACTACAAAGTAAGGACAGAACAGCTGGTGAAATGAAAGAGCACTGCAAATAGTTTTTAAAACTGCAACGTGCTGAATTTCTCTGGCTTGCATTTGTGACAGTTAAGGATGTCCATCAAAAGATGTTAAATGTGACAGTTTGGCCCAGTCCACCGCTGAACTGTTAAAACATCTGCAGACCCACTAGCTTTTAATACATTCAACTCTATCCAAGTCTGACATATACTTCCTCTGAATATTTTGGTTCCACTTTGAATTAACTCTTACAGTCCTCTCATTCACAGTTTTACCAATTCTGGCTAAAGATGGAAGTTATTTAATTACATCCACTAAAAAGGATTTGGAAATTCTAATTCACACCATAATAAAAAAAGGCACAGGGCTCACCCACTCTTGTCTAATCTCATTGTTTTCCTGAGCCTGAAAAGTTTGAGGCTCTGCAAGCAGGGTGTCTCTTGTTTTCCTGTTCTCCATCCATCTTTGCACAGGGATGGTCAACAAACCCTTGAACGTACTGTCTATCTCTGCCATGTAGGAAGGCTGAGGAATGTCAGAAGTTATTAGTTATTCAGAGCTGTTTCCACAGAAATTTCATTGTCGCTGCTAGCTGGGCCAACTTTGGAGAGACAGACAAATTGGTCTCCAGGATCACCCTGTGATTGCTGTCAGGGACAAGCTGTCAAGTACCCCTCTCAGCAGGTAAACTGTCTGCAGTACACTGTCTTGGGCAAGGGTAGATGTGTTCTTTCTTTAAAAAAAGATGCAGATCCTAATACAAGATGGAGTGACAGTCTGACACATATTTATCTTACTTACATTCTTAGAAATTGGTAGTTTCAGGCCTAAGCAAGTTACAAGCAGACAGTGATTTCCACTATGCAACCCAGTGAGAAGCTACCCATCTCTTTCTTTCCATCTTTACCTGGGCTATCGAGTGATCATGCCTACATCATGGAAGAAACTTGGACTGTTTTCACCTCATTCCTCTCGGAGTAGGCAGTTACTGCAGATAAGTGGAATTTTCTTTCTATATGGCTGGATATACTAGCCAAACTTGCTTAGTGAGTAGCATATGTACTGTTGTATAGGTCAGCAACTACTTATGAGCAAACAGAAAGCTAAGAATAAAATGCAGCTATTGATGTGCCTGCTTCTGCTCACATCGCCTCTGATGTCCTTCAGCAGTTGTACAAGTCAAGCACCACACCTTTTCTGCAGCAGTGCTCCATCCTGCAATGGAGCACTGTGTATGCATGTAAGACAGAAAAGTCTATTCTCCCTTTAGCACTCATCTCCGCATGGAAACATTATGCCTTTGGATATACAGGATCTGTTGTATAGGACAAATACAGATCAGGAGATTGGCATTGCAAACGGGAGTGGCAGAAAAGAAAAAGGGGAAAAAAAGAAAATATTTTAATAGAGTAATACAACTATTTTCATGAGATAGCACGTGTACATGAGAGCTGAAAAATACAGCTCTCTCAAAATTGCTTTTAATTTCCTTCACCAACTCCCTGGAACTCATGCATGCTAGAGACCCCTTAAGTCAGATTTTCCTGGCACTGAACATCAAGCCTGCTTGGGTTATGCTCACTATGGAAAATCCCTGTTGTCAGCACCATGGGAGTTTTTCAGGCATGCTTGAAAAACGTTGCTTTTAGTCTCAGCCTTACAAGACAGAACCCACCCCCAAACCATTCCCCAGTTATAATTATAAATCCACCATATGTTTGAAAAAGATGTGTATAAATTAACATTTGTCTCATAAGCTTACCAAGACTTCACAATGGCTGCAGTTAAAATTTATTTTAATCACCTCTACAGCTTTCCGTTGTGAGAGCATGATGAAAATTAACAGATTTGATGTGTATTATGGAAGGTGCGTGTTAACTTTTGTGCCTACCTGACACAGCAACTGGAGGGAGAAGCAGAACAGTAATTAACAAACTATCTGGATATTATGGCAGTGTTAATTAGATACTGCAAAAGCTGATTTAACTCCACAACAATTTTCACTGAGGTAGTCACTTCAAGCACTTTAAGGGGTCTTTCTGTCAATCATATGAAAAGATTCCTGTTTTGCTGCTTTTTTTTTAAACTGTCATAATGTACTGAAAAAGTTGGCATACAAAAGAATAAAGATCAAACTACACCTCATCTCATTTTCTCTGCAATCAGAACAAACTCAATACTTGACAAGACAGACTTATTTCACGTGTGCAGAATACATCCCAGCGTAGCAGTATTTAACTGCAGAATGATTTAACATACTAGGCCACAGGGCAAACAAGAGTTCAGTCACTGCTTCCACCCTATTCCTCAGAGGTGATCTATGTAAAAAGATTTAAAGAAATCTACATATTTTGCACTGGAAGAGAAAAAGAGGCAGATCTAAGAAAGCAAGACTGATTTCTGTGGGGAATAAAATTGTCAGGCTTGTAGTCCTAATGCACCAAGTACGCAAGATATGTCATGTCCACAAATTGTTGCACTTGTAGCTGGTATTTTAGAATGAATTAGGTAGGTGGATGGTTATATGATGAGTACTGTACATCTTTAGCCCTCAAGGAAGAGTGTGCTTCAGATCCCCTTACATGTCTTTTTTTTTTTTTCTTCTTCTTTTAGGTAATAAATTTTTTCCAGGAAAAGGTCAGGCCAGTGTGACAGAAAATCATTCTGATTTTTAAGACTGCTAAGGAGTCATCCTGCTATATTCAGCCTGGCTGGATGTGTGCAGAAACATGCACAACACAAAAACACTGGAGGTGATCTAACCAAAAACCAACAACAACAACAACTACAACTACAACAACAACGAAAATGAAAAAGAAAGAAAAACAAAATCTTTGCAAAGAAAGTTTCATCAAAAATACAACCAATAAGGGGAGGAAAGAGACAACAGTACTTGCTTTGGAATACAAAGCCTCCTATATCTCTGCTAGCCTCATTTTCTACCATTTTTTTCCCATGTGAAAATAACTATTTCTTTAGAGGATTTTGGAACAGGTTGGGCTAAATGCATTTTTTTGAACAGCAGTAAAGCTTTCAAAAAGCATGGAGGTCCCAACTGTGAGGTGACTTGAATATCTTCCCTTAAAACGTGTTGACCAGAAGAGGTGAGCTAAGGCAGGGTGGAGATAAGCAGTGGCAGGTTTAAAGCTCATGATAACGAAGTGATCCAGCTCCAAGACAAGCACAACAAAGCTTCTTCGAAGACTTATTTCACTGCATTCTTTACCAAACAAGGAAATCTCCTCTAATCTGCAAGTAAAGGAAATGACAAATGCGAACAAAAAAATGAGCTGGTTACAGACTATTCAACCTTAGATTATATTACTCTGAACTGTTAATTAAACTCTTTTTATAACTCTCTCCTGAGTCTGCCTGGGGCTATACCTTTAAATTACCTTTTAATGGGAAATTGATGTGAACAGCATGCAGCCACAAGACCAGGGAAATGTGTCCCCATTCTTAGGATGTCTTCTGTACACATCAATGGACATGAGGGGTCTATGTAGAACTGCTAGCTCTATTCTTGGCTGTGTGAAGAGCTAGCCAATTAATTGGCTGTCAGGAAAGCGCATACGGCACTATAACACTTGGATGGAAAATGAGAAAGAGCACACAAATCAGAGAAAAGAATACAAGATAAGCAGGTCGACTATCACAAAAGTGTGAAAAGGAAAAATAGCTACTGGAAATACGAACACAGTGACTTGTACTTCCAATTCACTAGAGTTATACTGAGGTAAGCTTGGCCAGCGTGTTTATACGATGACATATATCACACTGTGATATATTCTGGAACATTTCCAAAAGCTTAATTTACACTTGAAAGATAACCCTGGTAGCACATGTCAGATGAACAGTGTAAAAGAGATTATTGATATGATAAACTGTTACAGAAGAAAAATGAGAGAAATAGCAATAGCTTTATTTTATAGATTTAAGTTAGGAATGTAGGGTAACGCTAAGGGTTTGATGGGATTTTGTTTCATTATTATGGCTGCCTCATTTTGCAAAACATATGGGTCTGATGCAGGCAGTAGCTTTAGCATCTTAAAACTCTTTTGTCCAAGAAACATTTTCCACTAGTTCTACCCTGATAAAAATCTAGATGAAATGCAATGATATAAAATGCAAGGTATGAAGGTATCTATAAAAAGGCAAGCTGCAAACTCTGTCAAATAGATCATTAATAGAATGAAATGAAATCAAGCCAAAATTTGTTCTCATGTTGAATCATATTAAAATCAGTTTTCACACAGTGTACAAGTGCATTTGGGGACGACACAACAGGACTGGCAGAAAGCATTTAGAATTCTGCCATTTAAAGAATGTCAACAGTTGCCTTTTTCGAACAAAAAAAGTCTATATAAAAAAACCTCTACTTGATATGTAAATGGTAAAGAGCATGGTTGAACTTCATCAGCAATACAAAAGAGAATAGCTATGATGGCACCTGAATTCATTACAGAACTACAATCAGGTCAGTGCCCCACTGCTCAGACATTCCCAGGACTGAGGAAGGAAAAATTAAATAGCTCCGAGGAATAGTTACAGAAGCATTAATTTTTAAAAAATATAACCAGTTACATGAAATCCTTCTGTTCTTACTCATTGAACTACTATATAGTAAAAAAAAAAAATATCTAATGCATTTTTTTCAGAATTGCAGGTCAGTGTTTACCCTTTAGTAAGAAAACCAAAACCATAAACCTAAAAATCTTGTTAAATTTTGAATCCCAGAGAAATTATAATAACTGAATCAGTGCAGCATCATGCTGTGCACTTCTGTTCTTAGTAATTTCTAAATGAATATCACAATTTTAACTAAGAAGCACAAAACTAATCATATGCAGTAGAGCAGAAACAGACCTAAGATCACAATCCTAAGCATCTTGGTTCTGCAACAGCAATGGTTATAAGACAGCATTAAGACAACATGGGTTAAAATAAAAAGTCTTCTTCATTAAACGTGTCTGAAATAGCACCCATATTTTCAATTTGAATACACAAGGGCTGATAACCAGGTAAAAAGGAGGTAATTCATCATTGTATCTCCAAGTTCTTATCTTCTTTTATTTAGCCCTGTGTTAGCAGGGCCAGCAGGTGGGGAGAGTAATCACTGGCTAGTCCAACAGGTTATCAGCTAATTGCTATAGTCTTGGAAGAAGCAGCAAAGAGGGAACTGTAAGGATGGGCTACATCCTGCTGACTCAACTCAGTGTGAAGAAAGAACCTTTTCATTGAGGCAGGAATGCAAATGCTCATGATAGACAAATTCCTTCCTGTTTCCTCAAAGAAAAGAAATCTGATGTTTGCAGGAAAACAGTATCCTCATGAGTTATCCTTTCCATAACTGTCTTTCAGAATGTTGAAATGTAACCTGATCTTGAAAATTCATGAATGACACCGGTGAACCATATTTGCCTCAACTGACATACTACAATTACCAAGAAACACCATTTCTCTTGAGAAAACCTCAGCAATGGTAACCACATATCGCACACAAAAAAAAAAAAAAAGTCAGGGGCTAAGTTCCCCTCCTAGGAAAGATGTGCTTC
This sequence comes from Heliornis fulica, assembly GCA_013399135.1. Classification (NCBI taxonomy): domain Eukaryota; kingdom Metazoa; phylum Chordata; class Aves; order Gruiformes; family Heliornithidae; genus Heliornis; species Heliornis fulica. The sequence goes on from VXBZ01006465.1 coordinate 462,375, forward strand.
TTGAGAAGGTCATTGAGAACCCAAAAACCCACCATAAAACAGACTCAGTTAGCTAAGGATTTAGCCTACCTAGTAGTTTTGAAGCAGATAAGTGGAACATTTTACTGCACAAAATCTACAATGCACAGCTGGAAACTAAAGAGTAACTGCACAGCACCTAAACTTCCAACTGGTTAAAGGCATATGGAGACATCAAGTAGGATGTAAACATATCTTGTCAGAATTTAAGAGAGGTAATCTAAGAAGCATTCTTTTCATGGAGGGGTTATCTGTAGTGGAGTCTAGCTTTTAAACTGCATGATTTTGCTGTTTACTGTCATACTCACTAATGATGATAAAATGCTACCACAAGGAGAAAAGGAATCTTTACAGCAGGCAAATGGTTTTGCCAATGGCAATGCTGAGAAAGTAACTTTTAGTAGACAATCAGTTACTACTGTAACAATTTACTAAATTATTTGGGTTTTGAGGGCTTTTGGTACTGGGCTCTACTTTCAGAAAACTTTTAAATGTAATCAAGCATAGTTAATTACTTTCAGTTACTTTTTCTTACACTGTGCTTTGGTATATGTAGAAGTGGAAGACTATTAAAACACGTGGACACTTCCTTGCTCCCTGGGAAAGAAGAAGATTCAAGAACCAGGAAATAAGAGAGGCTGCTGCTGACCGCTAATTCAAATTGCACCGTAGCACTCATTCACTCAGCTGTATAAAAGCAAGCTACAGATTGAAAAATATTACTGATGCTTCCAGTGCACTTGCACAGAACATATATTTTACTTGTATGTATTTTTCTTGGGTTTGAATGCTGATGTCCACAGAGCCTTTACAATAGATTTTTCCATTTCTTTTTCTTGTGGGGTTAAAGACTGGGGGAAGGAAAAGGAGGAAGAAGGGACACAGGCTACCCATGGAAATAACAGAAAACCCCTCAAATAAAAAGCCCACCATTTCAGATAGTTTTCAGTCAAGATAAATGCAAAGGACAAAAATATTCACTGACCATCAATTTGAGAGAAATTTATTCAGAAACACCTTTCTCTTCCCTCAGATCCCCTTAAAACCCTCTGCTGCCACATCTACCAGGGCTTGATAACGGTGTAGGCAGTGCCTTACTGAAGTACTACTCATAACCTGGGATTTTACAATTTATCATAGAATGCTGCTAGGAATATCATTGATTCATACATACTTTTCCCCTACATATATTTTTTCTAGCAGAATTTCTTTTGAAGCATGATTTACCAATACAAGCAAAACTACAGAATCCGTGTTTTTAAAAATAATGCGTAAAAGACTTTGTAATGGGCAAAGCGTGAGAAGGCAGCTCTCAGACAGGACTGCACGCCAGGATGAATGCAGCCACAGCCTAACAAGCAAGGAGGATATGCATCCTCAGGCATCTCACATGACATATGAAAATATTCCATTCTTCCCTCTCCTCCTCCCAGATATTAGTTTAGGTGCTCATAGCTTGCACTCTCTTACTAAACAGCATATATGTCTAGATAGTTGAGGGATTTCTCCTTTTTACGCAGTGATGTTATATATTGGTTTAGAACACATCATAGAGCTTTAGTCTTCTATCCTCAATAGCCATATTGAAAAAAATCAGCTATCAAAAACATCAAAAAGGGAACAGTGACCTGAATTTGAGATTTGTGTCCAGGTACTTATTACATCCATCATGTTTCATGAGCACAACAAACTCTCATGGGTTCAGAAACGCTCACAAGCACCACGGTTTTCCCAGATGACATTTAACTTGAAGGAAGAGTTTACTGACCTGATAATTTGTAAAACACTTCATGTAAAGTAAAAGAATATATTTAGATTAGCTTTCCCATATGTTTTGCCCCAATGAATTTGCTAGGACTCCCTTTGCTACACACAAGGCAAAAGATGCAGGAGGCATACAATACTTCAGGTTACTCCCATTTCACATTACCCATTTTAAGATCAATATCTGAAGGACTCAAACCCTTGTCAACTGAACCATGGTAGAAAGCCCAACAAAACTACTGCCATTAGAAGAAAATAGTCTTAGGCACTAGAGGGAGCATCTGCCTTTACAGTCACCTAACAAAAGTTTCTCTGTGCCTACAACATATTCCATATAATATGCAAATTTTCTTGTATATTGCTTAAAAGTTCTGTTTTTCTCACAAAAATCAAATAAAGGAAATGCCAATATTGCTTAACCATATTATATAAATGTACTTTCTCACCTACTGAATTTAATAATTTTTAATTATTTTTTAATTTTTTATTATTTTTATTCCAAAAGTAAACAGTTTTGGGTTTTTTTTTGCACAATTACCTAAATAGCCTAGTAGCCTTAGAATGCCATAGTTCACATTGTTCAGGAAATGAAAGCAATCACATTTTATTTTAAGGACACAGCTTCAGACTTCTGCAACGCAGACATCCACAGCTTGGCTAGCAGCCTAGACTCACCATGAGAGAAGGGTATTTCTGGGCTGTGATTCACCTGACCAGTTCTAGACATCTGTCAGAAACTGAACGCGTGAATCATTTTCCCCAAGTGCCATTTCTATGAACTGCAAAGGCAGCTGAACTCACATGTAGATGTGTGCACCACAGATGACTAGGTCACAGGATCCCACCCAAATGCACAAATAGAAAACAGTAAGCAAAAAGATGCGTGACAACATTAGTGATTATAAAATGTGAGGGGGCAGAGAGGGTGAGAGAGCATGTAATATTATGACCATTAAGAATGGCTAACCTTGCTGAATTGTCTTGTATTGGCTGGTTATCTGGAGTGTGCTGGCACCATAAAATCATTGTACATTTTCTAATACTATAAAACTCTTCATTTTTGATACATCCACTAGACTCAGTTAAGAAAGTAAAAGGAAGAGAGAATGAGCAGAAATCCCTTATTATAGCCTGTAAGAAATAAAAGATCTTCAACACAGAATCACAGAATACTAGGAGCTGGAAGACACCCCAAAAGATCACCATGTCCACCCCCCCTTCCCAACCCGGATTATCTAGAGTAGATCACATCAATCCAGATTGGTCCTGAACATCTTCAAAGAAGGAGACTCCACAACCTCTCTGGGCAGCCTGTTCCAGTAATCTGTCACCCCCACAGTGAAGAATTTCTCCTTATATTAAGATGGAACTTTCTATGTTCCGGTTTGGAACCATTTCCCCTTGTTCTGTCACTGGCCATCACTGAGAAGAGCCTGGATCCATCCTCCTGACACTCACCCTTCATATATTTTTAAATGTCACATACCAAGCTTCTGTAGAGATCCACTTGAAACATTAAGATTTATTTTTTTTCCTGAAAGTGATAGGAAACAAAAAGTATCTGCCACCTATATTTCTCCTTAGTGCCTCAGCGTTACTATGAATTCCCTTGCTGACTGGCAGGGTTACATGCTCACTTCAAGATAGCCCTCAGCTCTCTGCCGGTCTGGATGCCAATACTTGAAGCGGGCTGAGAATTGTAGCTTAATTTACCTTGTGCAGTTTACTAGCCATGGGTTTAATATCAGGCATTGTGCTCCCAGACTGCGTGCCAAGCCCTGAGACAGGAAATTCTATTTTCAGATCCATCAAATTGGTACTGCTGCAGTCAAGGATATTAAATTATGTAGTTTTAGTTTGTTGTGTGGTTTCTTATTTTTGTCTACAATCATCATAAGCAACATAAGACAGGCTGTAAATTTTGGGAAGAAATATTATCTCCACTTATGTCCTCTGAGGAAAGTACAGTGACTGTGGTTAGCTGGAATTTTCATTAGAAAGCTCCTTTCTTTTTCCTCTCAGCATGAAGGCCTTTGCTTACTTCAAGACAAATGAGGACAATGGGGTAAAAGAGTGAAACCACAATGATACCAACAGTTATCCTTCAAAATTAGCAAAGTGATTTCCTATGACTTACTGAAAAGGTGTAAGTATATTACACTGTACAAAATCTTAACTTTTAATGCTGCTAAGTATATTCAAAGCTGGAACATCTTGCAAAGCCACTAGTTGGGACCCCAACAAAGCTGCCAAAAGGATTGTGTGTACTTGCAAATTTCAGATCTGTTTTAAAGAATTTCTCTTTGCACTTCAAATGTTTGGGCAACAGCGTGGCAAAGCCTCCATGAGACTAGTAGAAGCATACACCATTACAGTAACAGAATATAGAAAGGAAAAAAATGACAAAAATAAAACATAAAAGGTAAAATTTTCAAAATATATCAGATATGCAAGGTTTCAGAATATCTGGGTATATAGATAAAATTGCCTTGTAGTTCTGTGACTGCTTCCTTTGGTGCAGAAGTAACAAGGCACCTGGAGATTCTCATCAGCACTGAGCTTTGCTAGTTAGAAAGACTGTGTCTAAACTGCAGGGCTCCCAACCTGAGCATGTGTTGGTGCAGGAAAATTATGAAAAAAAGGTCAAAAGAAGTAGGAGGAATCACTGTGTGGTCTAGACTTTTGTGGTGGTTTGACCCTGGCTGGAGGCCAGAATCCCACCAAAGTCACTCTATCACTCCCCTCTTAGCTGGACAGGGAAGAAAATACATATTGAGAGGCTCAGGAGTCAAAGACAGGGAGAGATCATTCTGCAATGAGCAACATGAAGCTGGGACATTACAAGATTCATAATTTAGAGATGAGCAGAGGTGAAGAAATAGGCTTTCATCTTTCTCACTTTCTCCATTCACTCAGTGTAAGCTTCCACAAAAAAGAATTTCTCAGTTCCCTCATGTTACATAAGCCATATATTCCTCATCCTGTAAGAGGAAAAGCTTTTTTTAAAATGCTATGTGAACTTACTCACTTGACAGAAACTTAAGTTCTCAGCAACTAAGACCCACAGTAATCCAAATCTTCGATTAACTCCTATGTACATAGGAGATAAGTAGTTGGTGCTGAACCAGCCCCAAGGCAGAGATGATCATGCCACAAACATGAATCAATGGAAGAATCTGACAACCCCATTTTTCCCTTGTGCAAGTGAAGCACAAAAGTTACAGTGATCAGTAATATTATGCTATAAAGGCAGAGCATTTTAAGTCTAGGAAATTACTCCTTCCCATTGCTATCTTCTTCGAAAAAGCAGAAAACTCCTTCCTGCAACAACTTCATGTTTTTTTCTCTGGTCATCTTTTTGTCCAACTCCTTCTAAAATACACATAGATGTGCATGAAAAATGATTGATTCTGATTCACAAGCTTAGTTCTGCTTAATTGGGACCACAAATATCAACTGCTATATATCCTGTGCTGGGTGAATAAAGTACAACAGAGTCGACCTAGTCCAGGAGAATGAGGAAGCCAATGTCACTACTTAAGAGGATGCTCTGATGCTTCTTCCCCTGGTTACCAGAGCACAGTTTCATACCCCAAAACAGTCAAAGCAACATTTCTGTTTAATCCATAGGTTTCCTCCCAAACACAACGATGATACTACATGCTGTGAGTGGGAAGGCTACGGATTACTGACATCACTGCTCCTCCTCCACTCTTTGTGCTTTAGGAAGAAAAGGGAAAATCATAATAACATCAAAGTATTTATTTCAGTGCAATTGAATTCATGCCATGTTTCAAAAGCAAAGCTTTAGTAGCTATACAGACATACTCTATTTTTTTTTTAATTTAACAGTGAAATCTGCTAAAGCCGTATCTTTTCAAAAGAAGGTTACAGATACTGTTATTTTTCTATGAGCTCTGAAAATTACACAGCAGAGCCCCATGAACTGTTTTGTATACAAACGGTGGAATACTTGCTGCCTTAGAAGCAACCTATAAATATGTATTACTAGTTTATAAATATGCATTGTATTGCAAATGAAGAAAACAACTGAAAAGAAGACCTCATAATTGGTACGATATTTCATTTAAAAATTAAAAAAATACCCAAACCACATAATTTCACAGAGAATTACTTTTCACGCAAGCACAGAAAGAAAGGATAGCAAAATAGTTTCTCGTTCTGTGTACTCCAAGGTAGCATTTGTGGGTTTGGGAATTTTTGTTTGGGTTTGGGGTTTTTGTTTTGTTATCGTTTTTTGTTGGGTTGGTTTATTTGGGGTTTTTTTGTTTGGTTTTTTTTTAGTTTTGTGATATACAAACTGAGGCACTAGTGAAGTAAAAGGAGGTAGAATGAGCTGTCTGCACTGTTGGGAGAAGGAAGAAAGATAGTGCTGGTGTGTATCCACCCACACGGCTACAATACTTATGCAAGCCCACAGCATCTCGGTTATTGTATTGTCTTGTTTTCTAAGACTGGTAAAAGCAACAGCGCTCAGTTGTGACCATTTCCTCAAGCTACTGCCTTGAGTTTGCTATCCACATATTGCATCTCTCATTTTCTATTTCAATGAAAGAAGTAAGTGTAGAAACATGACTGTAGTTCTATGCAAGTTTTTCCTATCAAGAAGTTGCTCAGATATACGAACCCTGACCGTATATTTTAAAATTCATAAATACAAGAAAAAATAAATTATTTGTTTGAATTTGCCTAAGAAAAGTATGTATTTTGTCACATCTATTCTCTCGATCTAAAAGGATCAAAATTTAGAAAGATATCCACAGATCAGCCAAGTACTACAAACCCCTCAAAAGACACTGGGGCAGAGTCACTGATGAAAGAATTCCCAGCACGCAGCTGACTGGGTACTGACCTTTGTAAAGGTAATTCCACCTCCATTCCCAGGGTTAAGCCTGATGAATTTCAAACCCACAAGACATGATTTGAACAAATATGATGCTGCAGCCTGATGATCAAGCTCAAAGTGAGCTGCTCTCCACCAGAAAGGCAGCTGGAAAAAAGTCAATCATTTGAATTGCAGAAGCTTGTGAGTTTTCCTAACATCCTTGTTCCCAAGTCATCTCACCTCTGTGTAGATTTATGCAAGGTGGAATTTCCAACATAGAAAGAGGTCTCTAACACTTCCATAGTATCCATTGCTCCCATTATTTTTCCACACATAAAATTCATCCAGCCTGGAGCTCTTCAGAAAAGTATGTAAAGGCAAGGTAGGCTATGAAGAAGGGCCATCACTGAGAACATAACAGAAAGTAATGTAGCCATAGGCTGTGACCACATCTTCCATGTAAGACAAAATTGCAAAAGCAGCAGAGAGGACAGGGCAGAGCAGACCCTGTTTTTCTACAAGACCATATATCTATTCTTTTCTGGAAGAGGGAGATCTGGGTCTTGGGCTGTATGTCTTCTATTTTCAGGAGAAAAATGTCACTGCCACCTGATTAAAACATATCACTGTTTTTTAATGTTCTCCAATGTAAATGAAAACAAAAGCAGGCTTTACATTTCAGTAACTTGAGGTTTTGAATTAAGGAAAGTGAGATGATGAGAGGGGAATATAAATGGAAGGGTTCAGTACTAGAATTCTTACAAACAAATATCCAAAGATTCGCAAGAAACAATTTCAAAACCATCTGATTATTTCATTGTCATCCCTCAGTAGCAACTAGAATTATAGTGCCATTTCTAGCAATCCACTAATGTATATCTTTATTGAAAGTGTTTTATTAAAAAATGAAAAGATAATTTATTGGTAGCTTGTGATTAAAAAGTTATTTTCTAATCTCCCTCCTACCCAAAATACCATAAACGTCTCATTGTTCTCCTGAGAGCAAATCTCTGGTGGAATATAAAGATGGTGCTTGCAGCAGCATTTTGAGTCAGTTAATAGCTAATCATGTGTAAAACTGTTAAAAACTAGGGGACCAGATAATTTTTAAACCTCCCTCATGCATTCTGTAATTGTACCGTGGGAGTCTGCCAGGCTGATGAGTAGCAGGTCAATGTTCCACAGAACGCACAATGTTTAGGTGACCAAGTAGGTAACAGAGTAGTAACAGCATGGAAATTACGAGGAAAAAAAAAAGGCTTCCCAAAAATATATTAAATGTAGACATGTTTAAGCACATCCCTCGGGAAATAGTGGTCTAAAGCTGGCAAGCAGGATCAAGGGCTCTGCAAGTCAATTGCCAAGTCAGACTCACGAAACAAAGACAACTACAGTACGTTTAACTTAACATATTCCTGTACTGTCATATTGAAATAGGATGCAAGAGTCGTCTCCAACATTTCACAAGACGTAACCCCCTTCCTCTATTTCCCTTTTTCCTGTTTCAAGACTCACTGTTACTTCCTTTTGGGATTCTTTGGATTCCCATTTAATTCCTGCTTTGGAATTATGCTCATTCCACTCAAATACATGCAGCACAGTCTGGAGTTCTTATGTGTTCAACCCCTCCTAGAAAAACCAAACTAAGTGGTAGAAGGGAAGACTTCCTCTCATAGGAGCACAGGTACCACAGTGACCTGAGGACCCACATTAACTGTAATCAAAGAATGACCTCTGTGTTCTAAAAAAAAGTCTCCAGAGTACATTATGAAGGGGTTTTACCATTTCCCTCTCAAGCAATGACTTTAAGGCTTGCTCATTTTCAGGCTCAATAAGAAGGCAGGAGACAAGCAAACTGGCATTAGCCATATCACCATATCATGAAAGCTGCTGCTCACCACACGGCCTGCTGTAGTGGAGGAAAATCCCTCAACTGATGATCCCCAATTTCCTTTAAAAAACCCCAAAACCAACCTCCAAACTCATCTTTCTACAATAGGTGGAAAATCCAAAGCCTTTTTTCCTATTCATAAATAGGAGTCATAAAATCAATCAGGGTTCCAGAGAAACTCTGCCAGAAGAAAGAAAATCTACCAAACCCCACAGTTTGATCTCCATGGCTATTCTCACTGAAAGAAGCCAGCAGAGGATGGGATTTGTTGGTTTACTGCTAGCACACCACAGTTATCAGCACAGCTTCATCAGCTCACTGTGAGCTACCTTTGACACGGCTGCCTGCTCCTTTCAGTTATGAAAACAGTTGCATGTTTTTAACAATCAAAGAAGCATTTAGAAACCACACTGATTCCCCAACCACATCAGGCCATAAAAGTTGATACCTCGTCCTCGTCGTGAAATCAGTTTTATTGGAGCACAATTTGTTTCTAACTTGTCTTCTATGACTAACGTTTTGAAACTATAGAGACCTCAAACCAAATTCACCGATTTGCCCAAGAAGGAACAAGGGACAAAAAGACGCTTAAAATGAAAGCTAATTCACTTGGAGTTTTGAAGTCCTGTCAACATTACAGTGTGGGGTTCTGTAACTGAATACACACTGAATACACTGAAACACGTCATGCCATATTTGAGCCACATCAAGACATATAAAATGTCTTTCCTTTTTCCATATTATATAACTTTTTAGAATATGTCATAAATAGACAGCAAACTATACTTCCTGGATATTCAGTATGTCTGATTATTATAAAACTCCTTCTTCATGTTGCACAGCACTGAAAATGCTACTAACACCATTTATTCTTTACTTTTTTGCATCTGGGGTCTAAAAGAAAGGAAAAATATTTATATTAATATTCAGAACAGCATATTCAGTAATTTGGAAATGCAAAAGAGAAGAGTTCTAAAATCTGACCATGTCACATAGAAGTGAAAAACATGTCTGTGCTTACCACTCATCTAGCAAAAAAGCTGCTTGTGTGAATGCCAAAGAAAATAAAATAATATTCATTTGGAAGCCATTCAGGGTTTAGTTTCACATGGTTGTAATGAATTAAATGCAGCCAGGATTCACAGCATCAAAGTGCTCAATGAAAATAAAACAATGAGAAAATATGCAAGCGAGCTTGATGATTTAAATATGAACAATTATATCACAGAGCAAATAATTTTCAGTGACACGACCAAGGGAAAATAGGTAAACCCCCTACATTATGCATTTTGCCTTTTGGTATTTTTGCACCTACTGTAGAATGAACATAATTTCTTCAAAAATATATAATGCTACATTGAAAAAGTGAAGCAAACTTGATTGACAGAGAGGGACAGGGATTAAAATCCCCAAGGTTTACTAGCCTAAAGGCAGCCATGACAAACTGCTGCCAGTTGCCCAAAGCCTGCACAGCTACTCGAGCACACAATCCTCAAAATAGTCATATGTGGCTGAGGACAATCCCTGCTGTGTAGAGCTGAATTTCAAACTGGGCTCAAGAGAAGGGAAAACATCAACACAATCACACACCAGTCACTCACATCTTACATTCATTATCAGGTTTTTCAAAGGAATCCCCAAGGCAGCTGTATTTCACAGAATTGAAGATTTAAAATAAAAGAAAAAGAAACCCAAAGCAATTCCCTCTACTCAAAACTGTATTTATGCTAGTTTATAAACCCACAATAAAATATATGAAATAAAATTGCCCAAGTAGATTTTAAGACAAAATTAGGTTTCAGAAAGTGAAAAATAAATACTAAGGGTGCAGTTAACCAGAATAATACTGCTACCAAGTAACTGAATGCCATACAAGATATAGTTTCATAGCCAAATGCTATAGACTTATAACAACTTTACTTTCCAGGAAAACTTGCGAAGACATTTTGATTTACTGTACAAAAAACAGAGCTACCTATCTTGTCCCTTTCTGTGTGAAAATTCTGTGTATTGCTGCAAGGAAATATAATGTATCACCAAAAAGGATGTGATATGTTAATGTACTCTAATTTCCATTACTTCAGCAGAACTGATGTGTGAAGAAATCTGAAGTCTGTGCATTAGACGGATTAATAGAGTCTAGGAAGAAATAAAATATGCAATTAGAAAATTCTGCTTGAATTAAGAGGAGAATTTACAAAGAGAAAGTCACATTACAGTCTTATGTATGGTGGTTTACTGGATTTTGTTGTGCTTTCTGGTGTCAGACTGAAATTTTCTTCACTAGACTACCCTGAAAAGGGTTGGAAAATATTAATAAAGACTTCAGAAGGATTTATAGATGTTTTCTCAACGTGGACACAACATACTTCTTCAAGAAAGCCAGTAGCAGTCAAAAATAAGGCAACATTACCAGTAGCTCCTGCATATAGTAAGCAATCCAAATAACATGCTTATGTCATTGATAGCATCCTTATCTTTACATGTGATGTAAGTACAGCCTGGGAATTGCTGGTTGGTTTTCTCTACATTTTACAGGGAGACATCTCTTGCCCACATACAGCATTGCACTGTCCTAGTGAGAAACCTTCCACATTGCCCTTTTTTGCTAGTGGGAAGTGTTCTATAAAAAAAAAATACATCCCTGGGTTTAAACGTATGAGAGCAGTTAGCGAGTCCTGAATGCAGTCAGCAAAGTCATTGTCATTACCCCAGTCTATGAATTGCCAATCACTCTCACAAAGGAAATGTGGCAACTGACAAACCCTGGTTGTGTCAGGCACAGATGGGAAAGCTCCCTCTGTCTGCTAATTGACTGGGAAGAAAACTCATTAAATAACGTTTTTCACCTGTCACAGTCCAAGAGGAAACTCAGCAGCCCTCTCGGCTGCCCACCTGTTGGGGAAGGCGTAGCTGATGCATTCTCTCCTGCTACTAAACAAATGCTCCGTTGCTCGACACAGAAGAGCAACAGATCATCCCTCTGATAATTAAGCTCCAATAAACCACAATGTCATATGCACCATTAAGTTCTTACTTCACCACAAAAAATTAAAATAATTCCAACCCTTGATTTTCATAGGCAGTAAATTAAAAAAAAAAGCTAGAAGATGAAAAAATGTGTTTTGTTTCAGTTCTCCTTCTGTTTAAAGCACTATCAGCACAATGAAGCTTTATAAAAAGGCATTTTGATTAGAAAAAATATCAAAATGCCTGAATTGTTTTCATGTAACTTGCTTTTTTTCCCCTCTCTCCATAAAACAGGCCCATCACTATTATTTGCACATATAAAAAATGTAAAAAAGTAATACATAGATTTTATTTCTGCTTTGTGCTCTATTTTATTAGTATGCTTAATTTAATAGCAGCATAATTTTGCAATGTCCCTGACATTAGTGTAAATCCATGCTAGAACAGCAAATCCTTCACTTCAATGTTACACTGGCATAAAACAACAGGATTTGGCTTATGGCATTTGCTGGAATAGTTAAAACAGTTTCTAGACAACTGTGCTACTTCACTGGGTTGTGAAACTTGCTAGTGGACTTGATAAACACAAATAAACCATCTAAAATTAATACATGATTGTAATGTTAGGTTCAGAGTGGATATTCCCTCTCTATAAAAGAGCTACCTATGACTGTAATGATTTGTACTCATATATAGAAAATAATAGGGAAAAGATTAATAGAAAAAATACACCCCCCAAAAAAAAACCAACAAACAAACAAACCCAAAACACACAAATGGAGATATAAATCTCACAAGAAATAATACATAGTTATTTTGGACTACAACAGCAATCAGGAATAACGTGAAGTTCTCACCAAGGGAGCAGTAGAGAAATGACAGTGTAGGGTTTTAGCAACGGGCTTTTTGCAATTTCAGAAGCATATAGCATCCCCAAAATACAGTTTTAACAGGACTTCCACTATTTTTCTCCTAGAAAACTTGGAGAATGGGAATAAATGAAATCTATAATTAAATTTTCTCCCACCCCAAAGAAAACCCCACTAATGCTTATCTGGACTGCTACATAATACTTCAAAGCAGTGCCTTTTTCAAGAGCTGCTTAACTGCCAGTTTGGTTTAACTTTCAGGTTTGTATGCCAACTCCAAACCACAAAAAAATTTTCTCTCTTGAGCACTGGAGATAGAAATTTCAGGGCACTGACACTGAAATCGAAAAACCAATTAAGAAAAACAGTCCTGAAATAAATCCTGCTGCAAGGAAGGGTGCCGGCGTCATTGGTTCTAAAAGGACTGGTGCTGATATCTCAGCCACTTTTCTAATTTGGCACTTCTTCTGAGTGTTGCGCTCCTTGTCCTCCCATTGTATCTTTCCTTAATGTAACACGCTAACATTTGTTGGCATACAGTGAGGGCCCACCTTGAGTACTGTGTTCAGTTTTGGGCCCCTCACTACAGAAAAGACATTGAGGTACTGGAGTGTGTCCAGAGAAGAGCAATGAGGCTGGTGAGGAATAAGTGTCATGAGGAATGTCTGAGGCAACTAAGGTTGTTTAGTTTGGAGAAGAGATTGAGGGGAGATCTATATGCTCTCTACAACTACCTGAAAGGAGGTTGTAGAGAGTTGGGGGCTTAGTGACAAGTGATAGGATAGGAGGAAATAGCATCAAGTTACCCTAGGGGAGGTTTAGTTTGGATATTAGGAAAAACTTCTTCACAAAGATGGTTGTTGGGCATTGGAATGGGCTGCCCAGGAAGGTGGTGGTATTTGTAAGACAGATGTGATGCTGAGGGACATGGTGTAGTAGTGGATGGCATTTCTATGATTCTATGTGAATAAGATGACTTTCTACATCAATCATCACTCAAGATATTCTGTTCTCTACAACAGTGAGAAAGGACAAAAGGACAGTCTTTTAGTAAAATATCATCCATAATGAAATAGGGGAGATGGATTTGGAGAGATGAAAGTCCAACAACACAGAAAGTGTGAGCAGTGCAGATCAAACCAACAGTCACCTCCAGTCTCTGTTTTCCACATGCCTCATGACAAAGGAAAGTTTAAATGAGGGATGTGAAGGAGAGCAATTAATATATTCATGATTAACTCCAACTAAGTATGGAAGACTCTGTTCAAGAAACTGAAATGGATGCTCATTTAAGAATCTCTTTAGTAGCTAATACAGACAGAGATCATAGGCTGATGCAAGGAAGAAGATTATATCCTCAAGAGCAGTTTCCTTTTAGACCTATTCAGTGCAAGAGCAGGCTGCTGCCAAGAGGGAAAGCATCACACATAACAATGACAGACATCTGTGTAGTAGAAAAGTGCACAAATTCAGAGCAGCACAATCTATGCAATAGGCCAGGAATACCATGCAACAACCTGAAATGACCACATTTCAGGTTGTTGCATGGTATTCCTGGCCTATTGACCTAAGACAAGTGAGCTTCATTTACAAGGCAAAAAGAAGGTTGAGTGCCTACAGAAGAGATAGGATGAACACAAAGTTTGTCTTCCTTTTTTCTGCCAGCTCCAAGAACTGATGACGAAATGAATGAGGGGGAAAAAAAAGTAAAATATTAAGAGGTATTCTTCAAAATGTCATTTGCAGATTTACAACTTACTGTTTGCCCACAGGGTAGAACCCAGGACTAAGCAGCTTTCACTCTTAAATTTCTTTCTATGAGACATGATGGTAACAATCATCAGGTTAGACCAAATTTGCTGCACAGATTAAATTTGCTTATTTTTCTACTTTGTGTCCTACTTTAGTTGACAGTACTCCAAACCAAACTATTGTGTAAGCTCTTTGGTTTGGTTGGGCTTTGTAAAGATTGCCACAACATTATAAAATATCCAAAAGAACGCAAACAAAAATGCATATTGTGAAAAGGTATTTGGCCACTGCCATCCTATTTGAAATGCTTTTTTTGTTCCTTCCTTGCTTCAGATGGAGAGGCCCCATTATGTTTTCAGATGTCAGACATGGTTAGCGAACACAATGCTGTCAAACTATAAGGGACAAAGACTTTTTTTTTCCATCATGTGTTTTGTTTGTATGAAGAACAGTGCCAAGCAAGGATCTGCTAAGTTATATCATTTCCTTCAGTGAAACTAATTTACAAGGAAAATGAATCATGGGAAAGGCAAAGAAGATATCAATTATTCTACATCCACCCTGTTCCTTCCTGTATCTGTTACTGGAAAACCCAAGCAACAGAAGCACAATAGACTCAACTCAGATCTGGTGTAATGTCATTGAAGTCAATGATGTTACGGCATGAATGAACTTAGCTCAGTGTCAATTCAATTTTTAGCAATGCCAAAGCCATTCCTAACATGTAAGGCTTTGCCAATTACTTAACAATATGAAGATAACTTTCTTGTTAAAAGCACAATATCCTGTATCCATCCTACCTGAGAATTTGGAGGTAAGCAGGAGGCACACAATATACTTAGAGCTAAGTTGATGCTATAGACCAGAACAGCTGGTCTAACAAGCTGCATGAAGGATTAGCAGTAAAAGCAGCAATGTACTGCCACAACAAAAAGCCAAGCAAAATCCAGTCTTGTTTCCTACATCCAGTACACAGACTTCAGGACTGGGGCAATGGTGTCATAACTATGATTGAAAAGCCATTTTTATCATAATCCTTATGTCAGGCATCTGCATACATTTTCTTAGGAAGGTCACCCTTCGGGAAAAAAATTCCTATGCTTGGTTTGTTCCAATGATTTCTGAGAGTAGCTGTCATTCTTGTTAAATTGCATATTAAAAAACCACCCCCCTCCCCCGAGAAAACCCTAAAGAAACAAAAAGCCAAAATACCAAAAAAAAACACTTGAGTGAGTGCATAAAAATCCTCTATCACCAATTTAAGGATTATACACATGCTTTACTCTCTCTGCTTCAGTATCTCAAATGTAAAATTATTTTGAAACTGACATTTACTAACTATTCAGTCTTCATTACAAAGGTGAGCCACATACCAGAAGCCTACGTAATGCTTCATCGATTTGTTCTTTCTCCACAGTGTCTCATAAATGCACAATGTCACTAAAGACAAGGATTCTCCATAGCTCACGAGGAGGTGTGGATAGAGAAGGTACACCACTGCAAAAATAGAAGACAAGAACTACGCAGGCCAGGATGAAAAGTTATGCTGATGGACGAATGATGAGAGATGAACGTCTTTTTACTTATTTTCAAATAGCTTAACGAATCCTGAGGTACACTCTTGTGAAAACCTGCAATAAGACAACTTTGGGGTGGTTTTGGATTTATTTTTTTTTTTTAATATCAGTGAAGAATACAGTTTCCCAGTCATCCATCCACTGCTCACACATTCCCTTGTGCAGCTTACTGAAAGAAGCTCCGTCCCCTCATAGATCATATCCACGGCTTCAATTTGGTTTAAGAACAATTGCATGCCACCTGCCTTCAGACTGATATAAATCTAAATGCCCAGTTGACATATCTCTGAAAATCATGTGCAAGTACTGCCATTATTTAATGTGTGTTCATACAGCTGTGGTGAGGTGTAATATTACACCCCTAGATTGCACTCCCAAAGCAGTGTCCCATTGCAAACAACTTCTCTCTATGAGCTGAGCAGCTATGTTTGCCACTGCTATCCATGGCTTAAAAATCACACAATAGATAGAAACTTCTACTCTACCTTTTAAATTTAAGCTTTTATATCTTTATTGTTGAAAACTGATTTTAGATTAAGAATTTTCTAGGGAATCTGCTTCAGCAGGGAGGTTGGACTCAATGATCTCTTGAGGTCCCTTCCTACCCCTACAATTCTGTGAATTTGTGAATGTGTAAGCATAAAGACTATTAAGGAAATCCATCAACATTTACCAAACTGTAAGAGTTTTAAAATTAAATTAACAAATAAGGAAGAAATAGAGATGGATCAAGTACAATATGAAAGACTAAAAGGCAATGACATATTCCAGAATACGGATTATATGTTTAACAGCATTAAAGAACAAAAAAAAATAATCTTTAGTAACATAATGGGAACCAACCGTCCATTCACACAGCACTCAAGTATCCACAGAGCACTTGAATCAATCACACTTTCATTGACAACAGATGGGCCAAACAGAAGTTAACAGCCTATTGTTCCACGTGTTGGGCCAGCACTGGGGGAACCAAGGCCTGCCAATGCCTCACTGACATTGACATGTCACTTTGACACGTTGTGCCTCAATTTCCCATTCTCCAAAATGAAACCAATGGCAGTATCCTTACTGAAGAGCTTTCAGATTTCCTCAGGACAAGTGCTACAAATCCTAGGAGCTGGGTGTTCTTGCAATTAGCAGTGTGTCACATGTTTTCAATCACACCAGCTTTACTACTTAGGACTAAAATGTAGCCTCATGCAGGAGAGCAAACAAAACCACTCTTGTCCCTGTTAAGTTCCTAAACATCCATTTTTTTCTAAATTTGCAGTCAATGTAGGACACAAGCAATAAGGACACAGTTGTGCAGCCCCAGAGTCTGAGGGTCTGAATCCTATTCAGTTTGTATTCTTCTCTTCATGCTCGAGAAGAAAGCACAGCCTGTACTGTTGCAATACATGTACCCTAACGCTCCTCTGAAGCATTGCACCGAGGGGAGCATGGCCCAAAATCATCTGAAAATATGCACTACATTATCCAATACGTTAGGTGGAGGGCAGCTTGCTTTTGTAGGTCCAGCTTCTACTCTTTTTTCCTAGCAGCAACTCAAGCAAGGGAAGGTTGGCTGTAAAAGGACTTCTCTTATCCCTTCCCCATGAAGCCATTCTCCGTTCTGATGGTTGTTCACATGGTCTTAAAAAACAGATCAAAGCCATGTGCAAGGTGTTTAACAAGGGCTTACTATGATACCGTAAAATTTAGTGATTGTACTTCAAAGAAAAGGACTGAGTTTAAAGATTGTACAAAAAAACCTTGAGGAAGGGAAATAGAGGAAATGAAAGAAATAAATATAAAAGTGAGAAATAAACAGCAATTGTTATGGCTCCAGATATTTTTCAGGAACTGCCAAATAAATAAAAAAGTAGGATTTAAAAAAAGATTTCATAAATGCAATGTGGCAAAGTATACTATATTGTCGATTTTAAAAGGCTACAGCTTAGTTAAAAAAATAGAAATTATAGTAATTTTAAGTGTCTGCTAAAGCAACATTTGAATTACAACAGCATGATTCCAAAGTATAGCACTATTTGTCCAGAAACTTATCACAGGCACAGACATAAAGAAATTAAGGCAGCCAGCCAACATTTTACTGAAGGAAAATAAATAACAGTATCTAAAATGACGCCAAACATACACAATGATATAGCCATATATCTGGGGGTAGGGAGGAGAGGTTGGAAAAAAAGCTAATCAACACTTAAAAACCACTAGCTTCAGCTAGAAATCTTGGTGTTTTCTTTTTACCCTTACAGCACTTGCATGTGTAAGCAGGCAAAATAGTAAGCAGTACTGAAAATACATTATGCTTTCTTCAACTCGTACAGTAGCATGTAGTACCATCTTAATCATTCCCTAGGTATGTTGGCAGCAGGGCAACCTAAGTGGGAGCTGCAATTGAATTTTCTTTTGTGAAGACCAAATCAGCTTGTAAAGGTTTAGAAAGAAAAAGTCCTAAAGCAGCTTATTACGTATGAACCATTTATTCTTCAACACAAACCAAGTTGCCTTTTATTTAGAGGCCATTAAGGAACACAAACTATTAATTAAATTCATCTAGAAACTTAAATTTAATTAAAATACACTCTCAAATATCACTTAATGGTGATTTTCTCTGCACTGTGAACAGTAAATTCACTTTACTGAAATGAAGCATATACATATGCTGAGGTGATAACAAGGGTACATATATTTCATCCCCCACCGCACTGAAGTAGTTATATATTCCCCACTAGACCTTTTTTTCTTTCCCCCAGAACACACACAGAGCGACCATTTACCCCTATGAACTCCCTTCTATATCCTTTTAACATCATTTAAATTACCAGAATGATGTATTTTTCATATTTGTTGTTCTTATATTTAAATTCAGGAAATTAGCATTATTTAACAGTATACGTACTATTATAATGCAGTATGGCATTCATAGCCAGCATCTACCTACTTGCAGGCAACTGAAAAACACTAGCAAAATTTTATTAGCTTTAGCCTAAGATAATCACCCAGAGAAATTATTTTAACCCACATAACTCATTAATCCTAATCAGCCTTACTAAATTCTTTCATACTGGACCAAACTGGGATGCTTAATAAGTATTTCTTTTAGCATAAGCCCTGCTATGTAGACTTCTTGCAATTAGCTCTAAAACCACAAAGGTCTCATGTACTTCCATTCAGGGGTAAGCACCTGCACTACTCCTTATAGTTACTTAATCCACAGAGCCTTACTGTAAATTGCCATCAATCTAGGAGAAACTCCCACCATTGTATTTGATCAGCATTGTTATGCAAAAAAACTTTTAAAAAAACCCAACACAAAAACAAATAAAAAAATGCAACAGGAATCTCTTTGTTTTCAAACTGAGAAAAAAAAATAATAGGTTTTGGAAAGGAGCACTTTCAGACTCTGATGATACTTTTACTCCCCACCCCCCCAAAAAAAAAGCAAGTAGGTGGCCTGCTTAAACTGTAGCAACTTAAAACAGGCTATTGTTTTCTTCCCCTCTGAGACCACCCAGCTTTTCAATTCTGAATCATCTCTGCACTAGACAGATTAGACTGCTACCACAGCCCACAGTGCAAAGACCTGCTACTCTGCAACTTAATTATGACTATTTACCACCATCGTCGCATAAACACAGCATACTGTGCTGGCTAAATGCATACACATAAGAAGAGACAGTGAAAGTTGGGATGAAGAAAAATGAAATATTAGGCACTTGGGGAAGGGAGAGATATAACTCCCCTTTCAAAGCTCAGGATTATGTTTAGAAACGTTTCTTTGAGAGACTGCATGGAAAGACAAGTCCATTATTTTCTTTATACATTTAAAGTTCTGAATCTCTTCAAGCAGAGGCTTAATTAAAATTTAAAAAGGAAATGGAAGTTATTACATAATAACCTAATGCCAAGCTCTAGCATTTCTGGGAAGGAAAGAAAAAGGAAAAAAAAATCCCTAAAGGACATTACTGTTTGTCTCAGGTTAGGAAAGTACCTTGGGAATTCAAAAATACAGAGTCTATATTTTGTTTTCTTGTGGCTTGCTTCCACTTTCGGTTCATGATACTTCAGTTTCTCATCCAGAAACTGATACACTGCCACTGGTCTCTACCATGTTTTGAAATACACAAATGAGAACTAGAAGGTATAACAAGAACTATGCTGTCATGAAAATGAAGTTGGGAATATCAAGTAATAGATACTACTTATGGGTAGATTTTATCCTTTCAGTTTTAGACAGCCTTAAAAAAGACAGACAAACAGAAAGCAAGCAAGCATAATCAAAGCATGTATTTTTCTTTTATCACAGGGTACAGAGCATCTTTGGAGGAAGGCAAGCAAAGTCAGTATGCTTGTCCAAGACTGATGCTTGTCCAGACAGCTGGATTCAGGTGACTGGACACTCATCCTAGGCAACAAAATAAAACAAAACTATGTACATGAAAACTCTCTCAGCCACTTGTGCTTGGCTCATCAAAGCACCACACTGGCACCTGTGTTGTAATGTATATACATTTAGTATAGTAATTTTTTACTGTGATCAGTTGTACATATTCTTTGCTAACCATGAACTTGCCACCCCACACTTTATGTAACTGGCACAGAAACTATCCTATAAATCACCGCAGCTGCTCGCCAGTCAATTGGGACAGGCAAAGCAACGCCTAAAAAGATGACTGAAAAAGGGTACTTGTCTCTGTTATGGCATGTATCAGGGAGCACATGAAGAAATATGTTTGAACTGAAGATATGTCATTATTTAAACCAATAACAAGTATCAAGACATAGTTAGACTCTTGCAGCTCAGAATGGCAATGGTATCCTGGGCTCCATGAGAAGAGGGGTGGCCAGCAGGGACGGGGAGAGGATTGTCCCTCTCTACTCTGCCCTCATAGAGGCCCCATCTGAAGTACTGCATCCAGATCTGGGGCCCCCAATTCAAGAGAGATGTGGAGCTGTTGGAGAGGGTTCAGAGGAGGCCACAAAGATGATCAGGGGGCTGGAGCACCTCCCCTATGAGGACAGACAGGCTGAGCGAGCTGGGCTTGTTCAACACGGAGAAGAGAAAGCTGTAGGGAGACCTCATTGCAGCCTTCCAGTACTTAAAAGGGAGCTTATAGACAGGAGGGGAATTGGATTTTACAAGGGCAGATAGTGGTAGGACAAGGGGAAATGGATTGATGCTAGGGGAGGAAACGTTTAGATTGTATATCAGGGAGAAGTTCACCAGAAATACTGGTGAGGTGCTGGAACGGGCTGCCCCAAGAAGTGTTAGATGCCCCATCCCTGGAGGTATTCAAGGCCAGGTTAGATAGAGCCCTGGGTAACCTTGTTTAGATCCAGGCCAGGACGTTGGTGGCCGTGTCTGTGGCACGTGGGTTGAAACTCGATGATCCTTGGGTTCCCTTCCAACCCATACCTTTCTGTGTGGTAAAGAGGAGGAAATAGTAAAGAGGAGAAAAATTGTAACACTAGACTATTGCTAGTAATAACATTTAAAGCCTACCTTGTTGTGGGTTGTATTTTAAATATCATATTAAAATATGCTTTTTTTTTTAAACCGGAAAAAAAAACCAAACCAGAAAATTGTTGCTCTGTTGCTACTGATATTTTTTTTTTTATGACACATAAGCAAAATGCTGCACTTTAGATGTTGGGTTTGTATTAGATGTTTGTATTTTTATCTGGGGTTCTGGTTCCCTATAAGATGATATGCATCGGAAAGTGCAGCTCGTCTTGGAATCAAGGCTTGCTCTTCCTTTCCGTTACAGTCAGCATGGTTATGATAACATGGCAAAAAAAGCTGGCTAAATTGGTGGGAGGGGAGGGTATTCTGAGAAATGCACCGGGACAGGATGAGTGACATTGACACAGGCTGTAATACAGGAAATTCCAGTGAGGTATTAGGAAATCAGTTTTCACAATGAAACCATCGCACACTGGAACAGCATCCCAGTCAAGTTGTTGAGTGCTCATCTTTGGAGATACTCAAAACTGGGTTGGATGAGGCCCTGGGGTGCAGCTCACCCTGCTTGGAGTGGAGGGCTAGACTGCCTCCAGAGGTTCCTTCCAAACAAAGTTACTCCTCAAAATATCTTTGCTTTTTAAACGGCTGCTGTTTCTAAACCATTTAAAATAGCCACAGTTAACAGCAAAGTACTCCTGTATTTCCAACACGTCTCTTTCACCACCAGGCATGTTTCTGCTTCTTAGGCAGACAATTAACTAATGTACCATAACTTGGGAGACTGCCTTAAATATCTTCAGTTTGCTCAACAAAAAGTGACTTCTTTCTGGCAGTTTTGGCACATTTCCTTTTGCCTCCTTCCCTATCCCCAGCTGTGTCCTTTAACTAGTTTCCCAACTATGAAATAACCAGTGGCATTAGTTCTTTGTAATAATTATATCACAATTTTGCTAAGTTCCAATTTTTAACGAAGTTTGCTGCTGTCCACTTCCAGCCTGGGCTTTTTTTTTTTTTTTCCCCCTTCTCTGTCTCTGGAGGAATTAAAAAATTGTTTGTGCTTCTGTAACTCAACTGCACTGAAATAAGTTATACATTGGAATGAGCTGTTCCCAAAAATAGATGCCTGAAAACAATTTAGCATATGGCCACAAAGGAGGTGGTTTTTAAAATTTCAAACACTCTGATAGCTATGCAGGCTTATATTATCTCTCCAATAAAACCAAACACACATCCCGAATCTATGTGAGATTTCAAAATGGTATGGTTTTTGGACAGTTGTTCCTCTTCTCCATTTTAGTACCAGCATAACTTCACAGCAATCACTCCAAACGTAAAAAGGTTAAACAGCTACAGGGATTTCACAAAGTTTGAAAATAGTTTTATCAGTGAAAATGCTTGTTTGGGTTTTGGGTTTACTTTTTGTTTGTTTGTTTTTTTGCCAGCCCTCAATTCACTCCTAGGTTAGTAATATGGAAAAAACCAACCACCTCACAAGCATCTGACATTGACAACTGCATCAGATTAGGCTTTGGACAGAGTAATAAATTAGTTTTCATTATCATCATGATTGTATATCATGCTGTATATTCATCAGATACTGAGCTTCTGTACACATCAGGGCAGCAGGACAGTCTACAGTGTTACAAATAGCAAACCTATGGGCATGAGCAAGGAGACAAAAAAGGAGTGAAAAGGGAAAACAGGTAAGTATTTAATCTATGAGAAAATGCTTGAGTATTTATGTTGCTTTCAAATTAAAACCAGAACATATACAAACATATTCATATATTTATGACACTGACTTTGTCAATTGAGGGTTAGCAGGTTTCTCATGTCATTCATAATTATTTCTTATGTCTGAGAGTTCTAGACTTACCATATTTTCTTACTCCATTCATAACTTTCCGTATTAAATGCTAGCTTAATACAATATTAATGCTAGACCAAGATGGAAGAAGTTTTGCTGTGACAGAAAATTTCAATTTTTTTTGTAGCTATGAATAAAACATCAAAAATCCAAACACAGCCTCAAGCCAAAAGTAATCCTAACTAAATCTACATGTTTTATTTTGATGGCTGCAATTTTTTTGTTTTGCTATAAATTATTATAGCTTTAGAAATAAACACTGAAGAGTAAAACAGAACTACTTCATTTAAACAGTGTTAAATTAGAACGTCACAACAATTTCAAAACTCCATCAAAAACATTTCAAAGCAGGAAATTCCTGACCACTTCCTATTAAGTCTGAAGCCAGGAAAATTCTGGTGTAGCTTGCTGCTTAGCCTGGCCTTTTATGTGCTTGACATGAAGTATTTCGATTACAGAACTACAGTAAAGACATAGCATTCCAAATCCATTTTGGAAATTGGAATGAACTTTGAGGTACATTGTATAAACTATATTTACATAAATAAATGTTGACTGAATCAGAAGAGTTTAAGTAAGGAAGAAGAAAGAGAAATGTCCTGCATTTAGCTCTCAGAGGCAATATTCCAATACCTTGCACTTTGCTTTTTAAGTCATTGCTTTTATCAGTGCAAAAAGTATTTGAAAAATGAGTGAAAAGCTGATGAGCTCCTGTTGTATATTCTGGTTAGTCAATCTTACATACTAAACCATCCACAGGCATCATGAAATACAACAGAGAAGGATGTTATAGATCTGTGGCTCAGCACTGAATGTTCTGGGCTAACGCGAATCACAAAACTGAAGTGTTTAGGTAGGCTGCAAATCCTGATTTACAAAGGAAGTTCACAGGTTATTTGCTCTTGGGCAGAGAATACAACTTCATAATTATATCTTCCCTGGAAAGAGATGTAGTCCCTGCAGGGCTGAGCTACCTGCTGCCTAGATTCCACTGCCAAATTTCAAGACACTGTCCTTACAGTCCTGATCAGAGAAAGGAGGTGCCTGACAGGGCACCCTCAGAAACCAGCAGCAAAGGGATGTGCTAAAGTTAGCCAGTAGGAACCATAAATGCAAGTGAGGAAACCTAATGACACATTTTCAACCCAACTCCCTCTGTAGCACAAGCAGCAATGCGCCCATTTGAACAGCTTTGAATGTGGTCCAAGAGTTAGGTTCATAAATGTTAAAAATCTTAACTCTCATTTATTGTTTTTGGATGATTCTTACATCTTCTTCTGTGCAAAAATTTTAACTGAGGACTGTCCCTTCAGTCAGATGACAGTCATCTGCAAGGCAGGACACTTTCCTAGAGAGTCTGGGCTGGCACATTCCCAGATTGAAAAGAGAAATGATTGTCAGTCTCTCACATCCTTGCTAAGTTCTCTAAAACAGAAATAATCAGGCTGCCCCTCTCTCTCCTTTTCGGGTGAGGGTTTTTCCTCCTTTTGCAGCCATCATGATTTTTTGGTGCAGCAAGGTGACAGGAATAATCACATGGATAAGACAGGCACTTTAACATCTAGGCAGAAACAAAGTTTCCTGCTGTCAGAAAATTTTCATATTAAAAATCTGGGCATTAACTGACCTGAGACATGTCTGTGGCTATGGATACCTTGAAAACATATTTCGGCTTCTAAATTTCTTTCACTGCCTAGATTAGGCCCAATGGGGCTTTGGCTCAGTATTTCATTGGAACGCATGAAAACGGAAACAGGAGCAGCAAAATGGCAGAAAGGTTTGGCAGTGTCCAATTTGGAAGTATGTGCAGAGGGCAAGGTGCTCCAAAATGTAAAAATGTCAAATATATTTTATTGCAGCATGTCCCAGAGCAGAATATTTTGTGTATTTAAAATATTCATCATCATGTGCTGTTTCCAAAGACAAATGCTTTCACCTGCAGCCTGGCACACTCTTTAAAGACTGGGGAAAAAAAAAAAGACCCAGAATTGCACAACTTTTAAAAGTCTTGTAGCAGAACCGGAAGGCTGTTAACAGGTTAAGACTTTCTCAACAATCTTCAGGCGATGTCTAAGAAATTAGGTGGTTTTACAGAATTCATGTTGCCTTAGTTATTAAATACTTAACAGATTTATTACAACCCGAACATGATCAGACAACAACCTTTTAAGAAACTTCATGTTCTAGAGGAAACTACATTCTTCATACTGGACAGATTTCTGATATCAGTTTTCATTTGTTTTATTTCATCAATGAAGTTGCTATCATGTAGGCATCTTTCAGTGCTAATTAAACTAGTTTAGAAATTATCTTTAGTTTTTCAAGCTACTAGTAATGAGATTTGGTCCTGTCCAATTTTACAGTAGATCAAGAGCAGCATCAATGGGTACGGGAGTTTATTGCAACATAAACACACATCTGGTGTGTTCACAGAGACTAATATACCATTCTCCTACATTTTTCCAGCAAGTTATTCCTGGCTTTTTAGTTATTTTCTTTTTTTTTTTTTTACTAGGTCATGTTTTAAGGAGCTCTTTCCCCTCATTTAACTACAGTGAGGATAAAATAGGTAGCTTATACTGCTGAATAGCAATTTCAACAGAATTGCCAGTTCATGTAAATTACCTACCCCCTGTGGCATGTTTACTAACCAATCAAAATATTTTCTTCAGACAAAGCACTGCAATAAATTTAAATGAAAATAAGGACAACCACAAGACACATAATAAGAGATTTGTGCATAGCATGGGAAGTATCTTATAAGTAAGAAAATTATGTTCATGCTTTACAGTGCAGAATTTGGAGAATAATATAGCACATTTATCATTTGCTGCAGAACAGTCATTTCCAACAACTTAATGAAAAAACTCTAGTTATAAGTTGCTGTTGGACACGCAGGGAATAAAAAAATTAATCTAAGCAAAACAATGAAAAGCCATGCATATTCTATCAGAGATATCTTTTATCATAGTCTTTACTACAAAGAACGCTTACTGAAACATACATTACAACCCTGCAAGAAAATTCAGTCTGATGATTTCTGGGGATTATCACAAATATAGATGGAATATAACACTGATCTCATCAAAACTTATAGGCCAAGGTGCAAATACCATCTGAACAGAAACGATTTACAAATAGCCTGCAAAATATGTTGATAGCACTTCATCTGACCAATCCTAAAAATTGTCATTGCTAGCATGGTTAGAAAGCCTTTTTTTGTTGTTCTTATCTTCCCATTGCTGACGAAATGCCCTACCCAGAATAGCATATGAAATAACAACTTTGGAAAATGACATCTATTCCAACACAGGCCAGAAAGCATTGCATAAAATTCCTCTGCATCTTCCTCTAAGAGGTACACTCTAATGACCTGCTTTGGTCTATGAACTGATGGTCCCAGCATCTTTCCTTTAGCTGATTACTATGCTGTGTATATATAAACATATACACATACATATCTACATATATAAGAGAAGCTGCACTGACATCTCGTATCAAAATGCAATAAAATTTTATCTCTCTACAAATTTAGCTTTCTGATACATCGCTGCTTGGAAGAACTGACCTGCTGCCACAGTGCCAGTCTGCCTCTTTCAGACTTCTCACCACAGGCTCTTCTGAACATTTGCAGCTGAAGCAGATAATTGCCTACAGTAGCAGGCTGCTGGGGACAGAAAAACAGTCCTGTCCCTGTTGCCTGCTCTCTGAGGAACCAAAGGGTGAGGGGTGATGCCAAGGAAAGGTGGGAGGCATGGTGTGAGAAAGAGCCAGCCCTGCCCTCTCAGCCAGTCAGCCTGCCCCAAGAGCTCCCTTGTCTCTCTCTGCTTCTCCAACACTGTCTCTCAAATCTAGAGGAAAAAAAAGTTCAGTTTCATATGGAGGGAGGATGCAGTTAGACACAGAGACCTGCAGAGGCCTGTGGTAGAGGGAGGCCTGCGGCAGATGCCCCTACATCACAGCTTCCACACCCACTCTGTATCTGACAGGCCCCATCAAAGTTAGGTCTGTCCAAATGGACTTCCAGCTATCAGTGACAAGTGTCCAAAGTAGTCTTAAAACACAAGTAGCATTCACACTGCCTCCAGATAAAAAGCATTTCTGTGTGAAACCGTACAATGCAAGGACTGACTTGTTAAGGTGTCAGACAAATCCAGCCAGCATCTTAGCTTGAATCTCCACTTTTCTTCACCAAAAATGTCATTCTCTCTCTTAAACCAGCCCCTTCCCTCAGCTCTGCACTACAATGCCACCTGTCCCTGTCCACCAACAACTCTCAGACATTTATGTAGAAACAGTTCCCTTTCTGATACTCATGTCTATTACTACTTAGTTTTCCCCAACAGCTCCACATTAAACAAACTACACATTCAAATGGTAAACATATAAAAAACCATACCAATATACTTAGTTATGCAGTCCAGGATCACCAAAGACAGTTTAAATTCATCTCCATGAAAGAATAACGTGCCATAAGTGCTTGACAAGCAAGCGACAGAAGCCTCCTGGCCCAGCAGTTCCCAGCCACCTCTGTTACTTGTCCAGCCAGAGCCCATGTTCATCCACTCAGCTGCTGCTCCACTTGCCCAGAGAAAACCAAACATTTGAGATAGCTTAAAATAGAGAGTACATCACAGAACTAGTGGGGACAATGCAGAGGCCAACCAGAGGCATATGTCGCTGGGAGTAACATGAAGGGGAAAGTGAGAGGCCATACACACAGGGAAATATGCAATGATCTGTCACGGTCCATGAACTAACCTGATCTGTGCCATTCAGATTCAGTAAAATGGGAAAACCTGGTAGCATGAAACTGAAGAGATTGCAATTTTCAATCTTTTTGCTTTGTTCAAGGAAAAGAAGAATTAGACCAGCTAGGATATAAAAGTAAAACAGCATTTGTTGCGAGAAGTTAGAATAGTCCCCCGTCCTCACAGTAGAAGAGCAGTTACACAATGAAGCTGAAGGCAGATACATTCAGAAACAAAACAATGACAAAAAAGTGATCAGTATTGTTTTACAGGAAAAAAAAAACCAACCCAACAAAATAAGAGCAAGGATATATCTGAAGTTTTAACAGTCATATATAACTTGTACAGCTGTCAAGGATACTCAGACTTTGTGAAATCAACATAGCATTTTGAAAAGCTTTTAAAGTCTCATGTTTTATGATTTTAAACATGACTTTAAATATCTGTAATCAGGATGAAAACAGTCGTGAAGAAGAAATTATCTGCCTACTGTGCCATTTTTACAACCTTAGTTATCTGATGCTGTCAAATGCACTGTCAGAACCAGGACACCAGCCAAGGCAGCACTGGGAACTGGTATTCCTGCAAACAAAGGGCTCAAGCTTCATAACTGAGGTTTCCCATCACTGTGGTTCTGCAAAGTCAGTGATTCTTAAATAAATCAGGGTTCATAGACCAAAGAAGCAACTGGAAAAAGTCTGTGATGCTGAAACTGGATTCACGAACACCAGAAAATCTGAACCCACTGATCTGCATGCTGTAGTTCATTAAGTATGCTGGTTAAAAGTTTAAACATGAAATTACGGTATACAGAACATAGAAAGGATATATTTTGGAAAAAAAATTAAAACCAAAACAACATAAACCCTTATGTTTTTTATTTACTATCCTTTTTTTTTCTTCAACTGGGGAAATTTTCAAAAACTATATTGGCTTAAATAACTATTACAGCATCATGACAGCTCTAGCTATTCATTTAAAACAAGAATTGTACCATCAAAAGTGAAAAATCAAGCCCAGAACTGAACTGAAGAATTCTACTTTGGAATGGTAAGAAAATAAAAAACAGTGATTGTTGTAAATTCCCTTTTTTATTTTCAATATTATTATTTTGCATGGAAGCTTACAATTACCCCATGTTCTTTTAAAGAGTGCAATTTGTTTGTGTATTATCTTCAACTACAGATACAACAATAAAGCATTTCAGTTGAGAAAGTTAATGAAAAATAAAATAAACCCTGTCCTCTTCATATTATCAACAGTTTAAGGTTTTTTTACTGCATCTTGGCTGAAAATTCCTCACCTCCACAGAGACAAAAGGTTAACTTGAGTCTGAGTATCCTGAATTCTGACTAGCTAGCACAGATGGTAGTGTGGCTTAGAGCCCAGGATCTTGTTTAAAGCAAGTTAGCACTTGCCCATTTTCTAGACAGAATACAAATTAAAAAAAAAAAAAAAACCAACACAGAGAATCCCCTAGTGCCACTCCTGTTTCCACATAAGGATAGTTTTCCATATCTGGCTGGGATAACATTTAGGGCATCTCAGCTCTACAGGATGTGTTTGCAGAAATGTCCACACTGTTCACCAAGCAATACAACAGCTACTCTTAAAGAAAGAGATAAGATAAAGGTTACAAGCATGGATTTACAGTACCTGAAATGTGTGTTTCCCAGTCTTCATCACCTTGGATGAACTAGTTTGGCTATCTGTATATGAATGTTTCTTATTAACTTCATGGGCAGGCAGCCCTATTGCTAGGTTCTGGATGTGGAACTGATCAGACACAGCTATTAAACTCTAAATTCACACTCTGCTATAATGAGAAACATTTGGAAGGGCTAAGCTAATGCTGACTTTTCAGAAGCATTGAGGCCTCAGGTGGCTGACAACCAGGATACAATTGAGGGCAGTGGGAGCTCCACAGCTCTGAAAACTGCAGTAGGTGTCCAGCTTTATCTGCACACATGGAGGTGGGCTGACTGGTCAGTAAAATGAGATCTTGCACCTCCTTTCCCATCTGAAATGGGCAAGATGCCCTGAAGCAGGCACTGCTTCAAGCAAGTATTGCTGCTTGTCCACTTATAGGAAAACCGTGCCTGCCTAGAGGCTGTAGAAAATGGGCAACTGTATTACCATATAGTTCCATTCCTAACCTGTGGAGCTGGGTAGTACCTACAGTGTTCAGCTTTATCAAAGAAACAGAAGTACGGTGGATTCTTTTACTGGCACTGTTTAGAGTCATACATATTCCTATTTCAAGTCCACCAGTGGATTTTGAGGGGTAAAGACAGAAAAATCTGACCACTTAAAGCACTACACTAACTTTAAGAGGGGAATGAAATCATGCAAACTATAAATTTAATAGAAAATGTAAACTTAAGGAAATATATCTATCTTGACCATTTGCATTTTAATATGCTTATTAAAATAAGTAATATACAGTAGCTTCTAGTTTTCAGACCAGTATTTAGAAATTACTTTTCACCTTTCATTCCCTTGCCATGTTTTAATCTCCAGTTAAGCACAGCAACTCATAACCTCATAACCTCCAGATATCTGGCAGACAGGGAAGTGCTATTCTCCCATGCTTCATAAACATGGTGCCTGGAAAGTCATTATTAAAACCATTTTTTGAAGGTTCAAGCTCTAATTCATGACTTCTCTGAAAGTATTTAATAAAACCAAGATGTCTGATAGGCAAGAAAGTTCTTCCAATGGGCATGAGCAACAGATCTTTCACAACCTGTTAGAAGATGTGCCAAGACTAGTTCCTTTCCTGTGTAATAAAAGCCACAGGAATCAAAGCTTCTGATCAAAGTCCAACACCTCAGCAGTGCCAAAAGCTGACAAGCCCTTTTCCCCCCCTCTTTCCTGAAAGCAGCCCTGTAATCACACTGGATTTTAATAGGATAACTATCTCTTGGACTAAGGATGAACTCAGTTGTATTAAACTATGATTAAACCATATGACGATTGCTACACAGCATTACTTCATATATTTAGTTTTGAACTATGCTGAGATTCTTATGCAACCTACTACCAAAGTCTGGGATGTTAGGTTGGTTTGGTTGAGTTTTTTTTAAACACAAAGACATTTTCCTATCTCAGGGACAATGTAGTAAGCATAAAACAAAATATCCAAGCAGCAACGTGACAATTGTACTGTATTTGCTGAACGCTAGTCCAGGAGCTATATGCTAGATTTTATGAAGCTACTCTGTTTTGATCAGCCTATCTACAAAGAGATTTTAACACTTTGAACAAATTCTCTCTTCTTTAACACTGTGGAGCAGGGAAAGTGCTCCCAACCTTTTATAGCCATGGTTCTTAGGAAATTATCATAGCTACGGAATTCCCCTGCCAAATAACAAACTGACTGTGCGCAAAACCAGTACAAATCTGGAAAACTTTATCTGCTTGCATTTTGCATTGCAGCTCACCCAGTTTTTTTCCAGCTCACCAGTGAAGCACAGCCCACTGGTGAGGGATGTTACCTGGGCCACATAAACTCATCTTTAAAATGTGAAAGTGGTCTAAAACTGCCCTTGGAGTAAGAGCCAGCCCTAACAGGGGCTCATGCAGACAAAATAAAGGAGATTTAAATACAATATTTCAAACAGCTATTTGATGCTCAAGGAGTGGGGAGGAGGGAGGACATTAAGACCTACATGTGTGGCTTTCCACAGATATGCTGATAAAGCACTTCCCGCCAAGCAGAGGCACAGCCTCATGCACAAACTGAGCAACTGAAGCCTTCGCTGAGAAACTTGCATGGACAAGTGCCACTCCAGCCAGCCAACGTCCAGCATCAGCAACACACCTGACTGAAGTATTTTCATACCACTGAGATCCTTTAAAAACTAAGTCTTCTGTCAGTTGTTCTCATGTAAACCATGAGAAAAAGCCGCTTATCAGTTTTGGATGTATAGCTAACCTATAGATATTATTTAAGTAAATGTGCTGGAGGAAACAGCAGTTTAGCAGTAACATACAGCAGTCTGGACTTCTAATTTTCCTATTTCTTTGTATTACTGGTTTAATGTACAGCCATAGCAATTCTCCAGAGCTCATTGGTGTTTCAGTAACCAGGAGAAAACATAAACCGTTGTCCAAAGCATACTGTTTAATTAACAATTGCAGAATACTTTGACAGCCTTGTTGAAAGATTCCCTAGAACTGCAAATTCCAAGATAAGTTTATGAGTTTCCTATCAACACTAAGGAGGTGTACTGAGTATCTTGAATTTCATTCTGCAATTTTTAACTGTAAAAATGTTCCAAAGTGAATAGTCACAAGCTTCAACTTAAGAGCTTGAGCTCAGCTCCCTGAGTGTGCCCAGCCATAGCAGTTGTCCTGGCCAAACCATGTGTCCAGTGGGAAGAAGTATCCTCTGATACAAAAAGGTCTCTTTTTTTCTAAAGGACAGACAGTGGTCCTAACATGTAGCCTATGAAGAAAAGTCATAAGTACTTTAGTACACAGAGAACTGCTCTTTTCCGCGGGGGGTAGAGAAACAGTTCCAGTTCTTGTCTTTGAGTCAAATCACTGTTAAATGTGCGCACCAATGACCTAATTCTGTTTTCTAAGGATGTATTACTTACGCAAGAGAGACCATAGCAACCTCTTCACAATATTCCCAGCCAACTGTGGAGTTACATATTCACAATACATACACTACATAGTGAAACTTAACAGTATGAACATATGCAGAACTCAATTTAGCAGAGGGATTATAACAAGTTAATAGAGCCTCAATTCAGTAAAAACAAATCTAATAGATTTCACACCACACAGTTATGGAAATTTTAGCACCTACAGAAAAATGAGATACCTTCCTGAGGTACTCATATTTTCAAATTTAAGATGTTATGGAAGCATGAAAACGCCATCAATAAACGATAACATGAACCTCTAATTTAGTGTTATTTTTCTTTTAAACCTACCAGACAGAGTAGGTTTTCTCTTTCTTTTCAGGGTAGGTTTTTCTCCATCTGTTTTCTCTTACAACTCTCTTCACTCAATAGTTACTTAAATGCCCACAATATTACTCAACTAAATAGGATCTAACAACTTGCAGTGGAATCACCACAGTTAGCATTTGGAGAGAGTTTCTATAGGAAACAATTTTCACTGTATGCTTGGACTTGTATTAAAAGAAGTTCTCATGAATAATGTTTTGTGTTGATTCAGCTGGAAAATGCTGACATAAAGCCTTACAACATGCTACACTGGCTAAATTCTCAGCAAGGACTAAATCATACAGAGGTGTAACAGGTTTGGCTGTGACATGCCATCCTCTTGAATTGTAATTTTGTGGCAGGCCTGCTAAAACTATCATTGCAACCTAACCTAGACATAACCAGACTTTTTACGCCACCTACACCTACCCAGGAGCTGCTGCCTCTTATCTTCAGGAACTACAGGAGCAGGCATCAGACTCCTATGTATCTGCTGATACTTAGGTCTGTTTGGAGCAGTTCCAGTCAGCCCAGGATGGGGCTGACACATGCAAGCACCCAGCAGTAACTGTGTGAAAAACGCCGTGGGCTTGGGCACAAGTGGAACCAGCTTTGTGTCAGCATGGCTCATTTTTTCCTACCCATTAGTGGCCTGATTGTCTTCCCAGTCAAGTTCATGAGTTCTTCCTACTGATTTCAGTGAGAGGAAAATTTTAATCACAAAATACTCTCATTATTTAAAAAAAAAAAAAAAAACAAAAACCCAAACAACCCTCCACATAAAGGTAAAATATCCAAGTGTCATAAAACTGGAAAAAGGGTATTTCTCTCTATAGTGCAGACCCTTTCTAATTACAGAAACAATTTCAAAGAAGCCCAAGACTCCAACAGTTCCTACTTAAAATGAAAAAGCTGATGTGCATTGCAAACCTGTATGGCTTTTTACTCTACACACATCTAAAATGTAGCCATTCACATCCTGGCACAATCCACCCAGCCCGGAAAATGTCCCTGCTCTACTATTCTGCCAACAGTTACCTTATAGCCTGAGCAGATATTTAAGCTGCTTCCCATTAGTTTTAGAGCTAATTTAGCTGAAAAAAAACATCACACCAAACTCTTCTCTTGGTGAAATGGTCTTTCCTCACCCCACCACCACACATACACATATTCACCCACCCCTTCCCCCCTTCCAGGTGATGGCTGACTTTGCTTAGGAATTCTCTCTGGTGTAATTCTAGTGTGGGAGAAGTAAAGCGGATCCCTCTGCCAGCATTGCTGCTTGGTCAGAGTGCAGTAAACTGTTCCCTTCACACCACTTAAGAGGAAGCAGATTATCTTGTATTATTGCCAAATGGGGGAAGTCAAAGGGACAACAAGTGATCACATGCTTGATAATGTTTGTACACATGATGATCACACTTCCTAGTAAACTAATTAGGGTATTTTGGCATGCTTACATCCATAAATATGTTACAAGACATCTATACATAGATATTTATTGGAAAAATTACCTGTCATCATTAAACCACATACAGAAAGAAAGAATTGAGAAGATGTGGAGTGGTTTTCCAAGTTATTAAAGCCATCAAAGAACAAGAAGGTTAAAAATAAAAGCTAAAATTTAGGTATGCCTTGCTACATACTTGTCTTGCAGCCAGGCAGGAATGTTTTGGTAACCTAGTGGACAACGTAAACCTGTAATCCCAATGCTGCAACCAGAACTGAAGCACCAACAAGCCTACATGGCTAATTCGGAACGGAAGACCAAGTGGTTTTCCACAAAACCAGACATATGAGTGCCAGTGCTCAATCTTCCTAACTACTACTTTGTGGCAGTTTACAAAAATAATGTTTTAAACACGAGTCGTGAACTCTTTTGCATTCTCAGACCAATTGTTGTAAGCCTAGACATGCTCATTCATCATGTCCGGGAATTAAAACTACCATTACTTATCAGGTTTCAAATAGGAACCTACACTGGTACAGAAACAAACAGGAAAGTGGATAAAGACTGCCTATTTTACATACACATGAGAAACAGTAAATTTGTATTTGAGAATTAAAAGTAATTAAAACAGTTTTCCTGCATTTTTCTTCAGTTGCATGAAGAGAACAATGGTGAAAAGAAAGGGTTGAATATTTTTTTCTTCTCAAGATCTAGAGACCACTATACTCTACACATTTCTCCACATGTTTAGGAAAAATTCTGTAAATGCCAAAACAAACCCTAACATGTTGTTTCTCTTATCAGTTGGTGGAA
This sequence comes from Heliornis fulica, assembly GCA_013399135.1. Taxonomy (NCBI): domain Eukaryota; kingdom Metazoa; phylum Chordata; class Aves; order Gruiformes; family Heliornithidae; genus Heliornis; species Heliornis fulica. The sequence continues at coordinate 497,368 of VXBZ01006465.1, forward strand.
GACACACAAATTTTTGGTGAGCAGGAAATGTTTACTGTATCGCACATCACATACTTCTGAGATTAGATGTAAGGATTTGAGAATATTCGTTCACTATTACAACTTTCTTGAAACCTTACTGCCCTATAGAATAGCAGCAGCATTGCAGCATGCCTTTTCTCACACACACATATTAAAAACTTCCAGACATAGAGAGATGTGTTCATTAACAAACTGAAGACAAGTAACATGAAACATCCCAAAATGCTTATTTTCCCATTAGTTGTTCTGATATTACAAGATAAAAATCTGTGAAGATTCTTTCACAGCAAAGCAGTATCTGTAAAACGTTTTGTAAGGATAGTAATTCTTTACACATCAGATTTTGGTCTGGTTCCTCCAGATGCCACCTATTTCAGTTTGTCAAATAAATAGATAACTAAACAGCTAAGAAATTAAATCAGCATTAGCACATGCTTAAATTTTTAAGCTTGAGAATCGTTATAGATGTAACGTTAGCCATTTGCTTAGTATCTAGCAGAAGTATTATCATTTTATCTAATGGTAATTAAGAATTCCCAGGTACATTTGAAGAAATCAACTATTTGCATATTGCACAAACTATAGTACACTATGTCTTAATCAAAAAAGCCCCCCCCACATTTTTCCTGTCTAAACTGAACTAAGCTTCTTTAAAGAAGAGAAATAACTTCATATCATGCACAGCTTTTGATCGTATATCAACTACATCATACTATGCCAGAATAAAATATCAAGGAGAGTTTATATTTTGTTGAATAATCATTCTAATTTCTTATTCTCTCTATGAAGAGCAACTAATAATTCACTGAAAAAGTATGTGCTTCAGATTTTTTCCAATAGTCATTCCACTGCCATTTAACAAACATGGAGATGGCCATAATCCACTCTTGACAAGTAACCATCTCATTGCCTTTTTAATCATCAAGGCTGACATCCTTTTCAAGCTTCAGATAAATTATGTTAAAGCATATTCAACACAGAAAAGCATCATTCTCTCATACCTTTCAGCATAAATGGGTTTATTGTATAAATCCTAAATTAAAAAAAAATAATAAATAAAAGAAAACGCGTAAAAGCAAGAGGTTTGCAGTCACGTTGGAAGATCCAAGGAGTTTTTCAACTTGGTTTGGTTTTGTAGGGTGGGGTTTTTTTAGGTTTTCTGGGGTTTTATTTTGGTTTTCCTCCAATCCCCGTCTTCCCCTGTGTCACAAAAAGTTATGAATTACCCAGATTACTATTTCTCCTCCCACTGCTGTCGTTCGACTGCCACTGAAACTCTTCAGCCCTGCTCCTTCCCTCTTGCTTTGTACACTCTGGTCTGACAGCTTCTTCCACAGCATTGCCTTAGGGCCAGCACAGGATTCACCAAGAGCACAGCAAGATAGGGGCTATGATATCAGTTTCAGTGCTAGTTCTTCAGCCAGGAGCAGCAATTGCAGTAAAATAAATCCAATTTTAATGATGTAGCTCCAGGCTAAAGCATATTCGGTGTCTCTGGGGTAGATGATATGTGCACAGACTGGTCAGCACTAGCAGAATTAAAAGGTGCAGCAAAATGCTCACACACAACTTCAGAGAATTCAGGAAACTTTAAAAGGTGTATTCAGCAGAGCTAAGTTCAGTCAGCTGAGTTTTCTCTCCCTTGACTTCTCCCAGAAGTAATGAAAGATGAGAGCAACTCAGCAGGAACTTCACTTTGATCCTTTGAATCAGCCCTGGAAGAACTTGTCTGCCATTAACTACAGAGATTAGCCTTTTTCAATACCTCACTTTTGTCTCTATTGAGCCCCTGCAAGCAGACTTTCAAAGTTTATAATTTGGCAAATAAATAAAGACAAACCCCTGACAAAAAGGCCACCTGCTCCTAAATTTCAAGGCTGTGCTCCCAGTTATGGAACTCACCAGATTATGCTAATAATAAGAGAAGCTGTTGGAATTATTTGAAAGGTACACTTTTTTTTTTTCTCAAGTCATTTCCAGAAGCTGGACAATAATTTTCTGAAAACTTTTAAAACCACTAAAATTACAAATGTAATTATAACAGAAAAGTTGAAACACTTGTATACAAATGTAGTGCTCAGCTCCATCAAGAATATTATGTCATGCCAGTGGGATTATTTCAAGTCAGACAACAGCAAAATACAGTAACTCCAAATGCACACCATATTGAGGGAAAAAACCTACAGGGATTTACTGAGGATTATTATACAATATATTGTAAAATCATACAACAGCGAGGAGTTGTACAGAATGATCCATTCACAGGGGCTGTTTGTAGCACCACTAACTATTCACCAATAAGCACATGCTATATTTTCTGGCCCAGATCTTCATCTCCAAAAAGGAAACTAAAAAATGTCAAGGCTGAAAACTGCGAAATGTCCATCTTCGAGATGTGTCCCCCAAAAACATAGAATCTCCTGAGCTGAAAGGGACCCATAAGGATCAAAGTCCAACTCCTGGCTCCACACAGGGCCAACCAAATCAGAGCATATGACTGAGTCATGCAGAGACTTTTTGAACATGTCCCTCCTCATCAAATAAGTCCTCTCTCCCCACTCCAGCCTGAGGAAATGGAATAGCAATGTAGCAATAAACACCAATTTCACCAGGTCCTTTTTAGGTAAAAAATTATAACTTAGTTACTGCTGTTCTAACACTCTGTGATTTTGTGATGAGTTGGAAGGGAACTCGAAAGATCATCTAGTCCAACACCCCTGCCTGAGCAGGATCACCTAGATTAGATCACACAGGAAAATGAAGCCATAAGCATATCCAGACCAAACAAAATTATTACTCAACCTGTAATTTTAGTAGTTTCTGTATTCAGAAGTTTAACCATGCATTTATATATCACAAAGATGAGCTTTCTATGATTTTTTTTCTAAATGGATCAACTGACCACACTTTAAACTTTTCAACATAAAATTCTCTAACATTTTAAGATCTTAAAAGAGTATTTTCAAAAAGTTGTCTAGGCTAGAAAGACAAGAAACACACAACTGAATGAAATTTCAAATAGAGTTTTCAATCTTTTTCTCTATATGTCACTTGTTTCAACAAAGTGCAACTGAGACTACATGACTTTTTGGATAATATCTGAGCAAAACTTCTTGCTAGTATCTAGTACCATTTGGAGGAGTTCATGGAAGAGCTGATAGCAAAGTTGTAGCATTAGTGAATTTTATTTTTTTAAACGTTAAAGAGTAATATTGTTAATCTATTCATATTTGCTGAAGGTGAATGCCTTTGAAATAAGGATTTGAACTTCTGTCAGGTGATTAAAACCACATATCTTCACATCACCTAGCTTGACTCACATTGGTTAAAGAGCTGCTCTTCTCCTCAGTAACACTATAGCTGGAATTCTTCCACTCAGGATTGCTAATTATCATCCATAAATCTCCCCTCCCTCCATACGAGATTATGACCCCTTCTTACACACGAGCTTTTCAAAAAAGAAAATATTATTTTGTTATATTTCACAAAGATCCAGAGGAAAAGAAAAACTCATGAAATATGTCGATACTAAAAAAAAATCAAGTCTAAAGAAATCCTGGCTTTTCTAGCTATCACTCCTTTTGATCTTTATTAGGTTACATCCACTGAACTTAATAGCATTGCATGAATGATCTGGGAAGAGAATTTGGCTAAGAGCAGTTAGAAAGTATGGCAGTGGGTCAACGTTTAGACTTTTCTGCCAAGGGCAACAGAGTGCTAAATATTATAAACATTCTGCTGGGCTTCAGTGTCACCGTATGCCAAGTTGTTCCTTTCCCACATATGGGCCATAAACCTCTGGAAGCAGAGGCAGCAATCTGGGGCTTTAAAGAAGCTTATGACAGTTAGCCATTGAATGCCCCATTGACTGGGCATTCAATTCCTTTTACTCCCTCTAAAAAAAGCTCAGCTTTCTTGCACAGCATCCTAGCATAATGGAGGCCATACATATAAAGTAATGGTCTCATACATCAGTTTTCTAAAGTTATTTATCTGTCTCAATGCCTAATGGGATTTTCAAAAGCACTGAGTTACTTAACATTTATTGATTCCAGGGCAGGTAAACATTCACATGATTACCTGCATCTATAAGTATAGTAGCTTTTATAATTTAACTGAACTTATAATGAGATCACCTAATTGGATACTCCAGTTTTGTCATTGCTAGTGGTGTGACTTCCAAAGATGCTGAGTCTTTGCAAATCCAAGTGACTCAGAGCTTTGTAGATGCTCAGCACTTCTGAAAAGGCAGGCTCTAAGCACACCTGCCTGAAGTGGAAGGCTACCTTTGATCAAGTATGCCTGACACAGCACGTTTATTTAAAGTGCTGAACTATCGAGCACCATATATTTAATATGGTCTGCCTAAACAGGAGACTACACGGCTTGAGATTCCAGGAGCTGTGTTTACATAGGTTGGAGGAACAAAAAAACTATTTGTATTTCAAGGATCCTACCATATACACATCAAAGACCAAAAAGTTTAAACTAAGTTGCCTTTAGAAACCTGTCTTTGCTAAACATAGCGTAGCCTCCATGCTGTTCTAATCTTTAATGACTTGGGACCAAAAATATGGATCCATTTCTGTAAAATCTACTTTGGAATTTATTGGTACCTGCTAGGAAAGCTGGCTGGCACATCGCTGTCTCCCAGCTGTCAAAATAATCTTGTTGCTCAATTACCAAAAATCTACTGTGCTCAAGATCATCCTGATGAAGTAAAAGTGTCTATACATAGCTAGCATCAAAGGAATGAAACAGAGCAGTGTGGTAAGACTTTGGCAGGGAGGTAAAGATTACCATTTCTTGAAATAAACTCACCTTTGAGGTTTGCTCTTCAGGGAGTTCTCAACCCTAGCTGACAGTGGAGATCACTGCAACAAATTACCTACTTTGTCAATTATAGAAAGAAGTTTCTCATTAAGTTATGGAGATCATAAAACTATTTCTTCAGCATTTAATGTAGAAATCTATAATAGAGAGTATATATAAACAAGATGGGGAAAAGGTTTCGTCTTGTTAAAGTTGTCTTTATTAGCACTAATGTAAGGTGCAGAATAATATAGCAGTAATAGCTATGTGGTGCATTTTTCTGTAAGTAGGCTAAAGAGGTCAGAGTAAATATTTGGTTAGGACACAGAAAGGGTAAATCACGATACTAATAGTACCAAGACTAAAATCTGGATCTTTTGATTTCATTGCCGGGAAACCATTGCAAAGGCACAAAATCTACGAACATGCTCCAAACTGTCTTGTAGATAAGACCTTGGGCATGTCTTAATTCTGCCTCTGAAAACTTCTAGACCCAGGTTTGGGAATGCACTGGTTATTCTTGATTTTGAATCTATGAAAACATTGAGGTTGAGGTCAGATAGAAGGATTTCTCAAATGCTTTTATACTGTGGACTATGCTTTAACATATTTCTTAAACATATATACTTCCTTTTATAGTCACAGACAACTTTCCTTTTCCATTCACAAGCCATAGAATAACTTTGCAATGACTATATAAATTGCTTACATAAGAGAGCAATATTGGCAACATGGTTTTTATCTTCCTTTTAATGCAATTTTAAAATTGAAGATGAAGAGGACAGCTAAAACCACGCTATTAGTTAGCTCTCTAACGATCAAATAGTTGCCATATACTTCCAAGACCACCAATAACTAGTGAACCACAGAGTTAAAACATCTATGACATAGTGGAAAGTCAAGATAAAAGTATGGAAACAGTGAGTTTTGTTCATTACACTTTATTACTGAAACAATTCTTCGCATTATGGCCTCAAATTCACAGAATATAAAGACAAAAACAATAGTAAATGACTGTAAAATTCTAAAATTAGCTAATGAATTCAGCTTAGGAAGAAGGGGTGTGTGTGAGAGACAAACTGTTTTCAAGTTTCTAATTAGTCAGATTCCAAAGACTCTCTAGGCAGAGAAAATATTTAAGATGTAACTATACAAAGCTCTCGACACGACAATTATTTTTTCTAGGGTGGTTTCTCTTTTGTATTAAATGTATATAATATTAATATTATGGGGGGCTGGGGGGGTTGCTTTCAACATTTTTTTATAAAAATCAGTTATTGAAAGCAAACATACAAGCGATAAGAAAACCCACCCCCAAATACTATTGTTCACCTTCCACTAAAAGGCTTTTAAATCAAATTTGATTTTTAAATCCCAGCAAAATAATTTAGAGGAACAGGAATCCTGACTTTTTTTTTTTAAGATGAGTTAAATAAAGCTTTTGCCTTTGGCGCACACTGAGACTTTTCCTAATTCAGAAGAGTTTTGTAGAGCTAGGTTTTCTATTTTCTTCCTTTAATAGAGGAAATAGATTTATTTCCTTGTATTTTCAGCATCTTTTCTATTTTCCAGTTAGTCCTCTGTGCTTGGTTAGCCACACGCAGACAGCTATTGATATAGTGCAACTGTGGGTTTCTGCGAAACATGGTACATACAGACAATAAACACTTAACAGTTATCTCTAGCTCAGTCTATAGCTAGAAACAGAATTAGGCCCTTGCTTAGTCTTCAGCTCCCAGAACTCAGATGGAAACTAAGCCAATGTAATCTCAAATCTCTCTAAAATATTCACGTTAACACTAAATTAGACGGACAGAAGCTGAAGTTACCTGAGCGAGATGTTTCCTGAGTAAATCCAGTTTCACTGAGGTCTGAGCTCCTACAAAGTTTTATTCCAATTAGTTGTTTCTTGTTGCCAATAATTTGCTTAAGTTTGATGCTATCTGGCAAAAGCAAGCTTGTCACCTTGGTAAACCAACTACCATTCCAAACAGCGTGAGCCTCCAGAGCATGACATTAATGCCACTATGGACAAACTCCAATGGAGAACATATGCCCTCAGCTGCTCTGACACCGTCCTTTCACAGTACTGTACCTTTCTCACTGTGGCTGCATGGCACTGGGTAAAGCAGCCAACTCTGCATATGTTCCAGTAACAGCACTGCTGGCAGCTGTGGGCTGGCAACTTTTGGAGTCTCATGCACACCAGCATAGAAATATAGGAGGTGTGGATTGCATTCTAGGATTTTAAATGGATACAATTTTACTGAGGCCAAATTTCCTCCTCCTTATCTTCTTTCGCACCTGATAAATAAAAGAGGGAGGGAATTTTAAGAGGAAGAAGCAAGAGGAGAAATAAAATAGGTCCTTTTCTCTGAGGGATTCAATGTGCTGGCAAAAACACAGCCATGAGAGCTTAGCAGTTACATTCTAGCCTGTTGTACGATAATTAGAACTGATGAGGTAATTTATACCTTGGCTTCTACAGAACAGAGAGGGAAGCTTGATCACTGGTTTTATTACTTTCAGATTGCTCCGATTTCATTACTGAATAAACTGAGAACCAATTTAATTGTGAAACAAAAGATCGTAAATAGCAAGGTTTAATATCTAATTTTGGAACTCCTGCTTTTTCAAGAGATACAAACCAAACAGACCATCAAAACCAAGCACACTGTACCTTATCTATTTCGGTAAGCAGAGAAACTTTTTTTTTTTTTTTTTTTTTAGTTTTCTCAGACCTATGCACAGAGATATGCATAGTGTGTGGTCAAAGCACTTTCCATTGTTTATCCATTGGATAAACAGTATCAGTCAAATTAAACCAGACAGGATGGTTTTGCCAGGCTTGACCCAAATGACAGCCTGTCTTCAAGCTGCAATGCAAGACAATGGGCTGCAGGTAGAAATGCACCTTTGGGAATGATACTTCGCACACTGCTTTCACACAGGTTTGTCTCCTGTACCAGAGACTGAGAAGGACAACATGTAATTTCTAGGGGAAAGCAGGCATAATAGCTTTCCCTGAACTTGCACAAGTATAATTTGAAAAAGGGAAGAGATGAGCCTGTGGAAGGGAAGCAGGTGGGTTCACAAGATCTTCAGTAATAGCTTATTACCCAAAAGTTTTGAACGAAATAGAGACATTGTGCTCAGTAAACACGTTCTCATTCAGTGGTAAGGAAAACACCAAACACATCCGAGTAAACACAAGAGTTCAGCAGCAGTATTGTGGAAAGATCATGACTTCCTGGCATGCAGTAGGTTTTTGAAATTGAAAGTAATTAAGCTATTTGCATGCTTATATGGTAACATTCATTTTTGCAAGAGCTTTTTTTCTGGGTCACTGGAAAAGAGGCATTTGAATAACAGACCCTTAGATTTTAATCACACATTCTCTATTCACAAGTCTGTCAGGTGGCTGAATGGAAAAACTAGCCAATGATAATTAAAAATAAATTTCCACTCAGAGGAAAAGGGGAAAAGATACAATTCTCATGCTTTAGTAGATGCAGCTTCTGCGTTAATACACAGCCAAAAAAAATGAAAGATTCCAGTTCTTGGTTTACAAAATTTCAACAACTACTGTTGCTGCTCAAGGGATAGTATCTTGGTAGACATCTGGAGAACCTACTGATTAATTAATAGATTCATTAATTAGACAGCTGTAGTGTTCTAGGAGAATTTAATTGTTTGGATTAATAACCCTACTAATTAGTCCTAAAGAAAATCATCATCAACCCATAGAGTTGAGAAAACGCTGACTTCCTAAATGCCCATCTGCATGATTAGTTTCACATTTCTAGAACATGTTAGCTAACTAGCAGCTGACTTTCAAGACCGTATGTGCTGTGGGAATATCCAGCAAAACTAAATGCTGTGACATTTCTGGTCTCTAGCATATATATCACTGAAAATAAATGCCATTAAAAATAATTTACCGATTTATTGATTTTAAAGTATGGCACTGATGTGGCAATCTGAGAAAAACAGTTATAAATAGCAAGCCAGTGAGGGGACACAAACTATGAGGCAGCCTATGAATATTACTTAATTTAAAATTATCAAGGTATGCAAGGGATGCACAACAGCAAAGAGAATCCTATGCAAAACTATGACAGGACTTCAGTCCTCATGAATAGCCTTACTTAATGGTCTTGTCTCACCATTAAGATGGGTATATCCCCTTTTATTAAAATATTGCAATTTTATGGAGTATTTCATATGAACCATCATCATCTATGGTGTGTGACAGCCATCTTAGATTTCTGTCTAATACAAAGCTAAAGACCCCACTGCAGAATGTTCCTGTCACAGTTGACTTTGACAGTATGTCTATACTATATTAAAAATGCTAAAAACTTTGATACAGGAGGGGAGGGGTTTGGGGGAGGAGACATTTATCTAAGTTAGCCAAGCTTTCACACAACCTGAAAACAAATTGTGGTAGTAATAATGCATAGCTTTGGTAGGGAAGTGTAATTTTGGTGAACACCAGTCAATATGCAGTTATAGTTGCAAGATTATATAGATCAGAATGAGCAGCAGATGACTGATGACATCCAAGATCACACAGAAACAGACTGAAGTAACGCAGAAACTATACCTTTCCCCACCACTCATATGTGATATGCACTCCATCTTCTAGTTTCTTTCCAGCTTGGGTCTGTCAAAAAGATAACTGGAGAGCTTTACCTAGTGATGAGGAACTTGGTGCTATCTCTGTGCTTTCCACCCTCCCATGTTTCTCATCTCCCAAATGTATGTGCTGATTTAATTATAGGCCAGACCAAGTTGGCATACCTTCTGTCCCCTGTTGAAATCTGCAGTGCTTGTCTGTACAATGAAACAATTTGTTAAGGTTACAATGAAGGGCAAGGAGGCAGGCAGAGAGAAGTAAAAAACCAAAGCTAACTTCACAGCCTTGTGATAAGGGCAGCCATCCACTGTTCTATCAACTATTAACAGAAAAAAAAAAACCCAAATGTATCTGTTTTATCAAATTACCATTTCATAAAATATGAAGTAGCAGAATACAGACCCCAATATTGAGAACTTCCCCATCAAAACTAATTGTCTACTTATTTTAGCAAGTTTCTTTAACTTTATCACACAGTTCTCAGAACAACTGGAATTAGTTATCCAGTCCTCTGGCTAACCTTTTAAAAAAAAAATGAATCAAAGAAAATGAGATGGGTCACTGGAATGAAGAGGAAATGCCCATTATTTCAGGCTTCCTTTATACCACTTATATAGAAAACAGTAAATTAGTGGTTTTACTGACAGAAAAATAACATTCTATACATGATTTTAAAGAAAAAAGTCCAAATTATAGAGAAGTACACTCAAAGGAGCTTTTTGTTATGGGAAACCACCTTGCTTTCTGTAAGTATTCCAAAAGTTAACAAAAACACTCTAGACAAAAACCAAACATTAAAACCCATGGTAGGAAAAAATTCTCTAAGTAGATTTACTTCAAGGATAAACCCCACAAATTCCTATTACATGGTGTTAGGGAAAGACACATATCTATTTAGATCGCTGTGACTGCAGTCAATAAATGTATTTCATCACTGGTCCTGCCAAAGCAGTCTGTACAGAAATGTGTCTGACAAGCATAAAGAGACCTAAGAAAAATGGAATGATTTATTATTTGCATTACATTAATAACGGAAGTGTCTGGAGAAAGATGAACCAAGTGGGTTCAACTAGTTCAAAATAAATCATCAATATTGCATTTTTTTTAAATAACTTTTATCCATAACTTATATTGTTGCTTTTCATTCTGTTTTCCCCTCTGTATTTGACACCCTTTCCTCCCAATGCATGTTTAAAAAAGTATCACAATGATTCTGTTTACCTAACACATACACACCCACAACAAAAATCCATAACAGCAGTTATTGAATCATACATTTAAATTACAAAAAACAGTTCAAAAAGTGGTTTTTTTTTGAGCAAAGAAGAACCTAATTGAATAGAAAAATAATTTAAAGGAGAACATATTAAGCCAAACTACTGGAATTGAACGAGCAGCACAGGGACACTGTTTCTGACTTAAGTAGCGCCTCTCTGATCTTTTAGCTTTCTCCCCCCTTTTTTTATTCATTTCAAAACTCCTTAACTATTGTCATTATTTAAGGTGGTACAGTCTAAATCAATTAAAAGTACAACAAAACTCAATTCACCAATCCAACAAATGTATTTGTTTTAAGAGAGGCTAATTTTTATGATGATATAACGTGCAAGAAAGGAAACAAAGTTTATATGGAGAAAACAATAGTCACATAAAATAAAAATTTTTAAAGATTGAACAATTTGGAAACACAAACCTGAGGACTGGGGTTTTCCCTTTGTGGAAAGAGGGACATTCTGGAACAATGAGTTTTTATACCTGTGCTTGACCAAAACAAAAGCCTTGTGACTCTAGTATATGTAAATATGATAAAATTACTATTGTTTAGATACTGGTAGCATTTGGTTGGACTATCTCCTTGGTTTTTGTTTTTAATATGCATGTTAGCCAAATAATTTGAAGTGTCAAAATATAAGTGCCAAAGTCAGCTTGCCTTCTCTGTCACAAACACAGAGAGGATATGAGCACATTGCCAACTTCTACAACACTCAGAAGTGCTATCAGCACTTTTTTTCTTCTCCTGAGGCATATGGTTAAGTGACAATCCAACGAGCATCCACTCTTTAATAATGTGTTCTTTGTAGCTGAAGGAAAAGCTTAAAAAATACAAAAGCAGAAATAACAGACAAAAATACATTTCAGAAGAACTGAAATAACCTGAATTGATCTCACAGTTTTCAGTCAATTTATGCATTTCTTTTTTTGAGTGGCAATACAGCTGTCATAGTTTGGGAAGACCAAATAAACGGGATGCTGCATCCTTAGGAAGATCTGTGGATGGATAGTACCCTAAATCTAGTCAGGAAAGACTTGAAGTAATTAAGAGTCACCATCGGGAGAAGTGTACCACCAAGGTGAACGGGCCATCAAAGCTTCCAGTATGTGCACCTTGTGCAGATGGAAAAGCATGACAGCTTCTCATCACATCCAGAAAAAAAAAAAAAATTACTACCAAATACACTCTATTCCTCTTCAGTAAGAGTAACAGATCAAGTGAGGGTTTTGTGCAGATATCTAAATAGGCTTCTGCAACAAATACCTTCTACTGGCCAGAGCTGGGTTAAAGTATGTGCACTCCTATTTCTGAGAAAATAAATGAGGTTTTCTAGAAAAGCATATGAAAATTTAGCAATAATACTGTTCAGAGCCATTTAGAAATAGATATATTACATATATCTACATGTGTGATTTTTTTCTTTTTTTTAAAAACATAATTGTACTCATTGGAATTACACATTTCCTGGTTCCCAAATAGACCACAGAGACCAGAAATAAAATACAGTCCATTCCATACTTGACCGTTCACACCATCCTCCTCATGGTGTGAATTCCCTGAACACATTCTGGGCAACAAATCTGGCCCTGCTAAAAAGTAACATAGATTCCAATATTTTCACTTTTTTTTTTTTTTTTAAATACATACTGCATCCCAGGCATTTAACAACTACCTCACGGCTTTCAATAGATAAAGCTTTAGTAAGAATGCCACTGCTCTGAGATGGATTCTTATCTCAAAAGTCCCAGGTCTTTCCACGTGGCTTTATGTATGTGAGGTATCTCAATGATAAATAAATGAAATTGCACCATAAAGAAGCACATCCCCATCACCACAGTACAGGTGTTTCATTTAATGCACACATCAAGCATGACTACACTTACACCACTTGCTCCACCTTCACAAGCTCAAGAAAATATTGAAAACAATCATAAAAGTAGCAGTTATGGCCCTTTAATGCTCACATTTCTCATTTTCAAGTGCAGGGCAGCCTGCAGTGGCTCAGTCATTGCTGAATCAGTGTAAGACTTTTCATGGCTCTGCGGTACACTATTAAGTAGTATCTTATAGTGGATCTTATTAAATTAAGAAAGTATATACATCAGTGATAGAGTTACAATTTCATACAATTTTCTTTGGATTAATTTCCACCAAGTAAGACAATCTCTTTACATATTTTCATTATGCATCACTTAAAAAAAAAAAAAAACACCAACAAAACCTAACAAAAAATCTGAAACAACCCTTCCCTCCAGAAAACTTGTCATCACAACAAGCTGGCTTTCAGGAACAAAGATATCCAAATAAGGGTCACCTATATCCAGCATTTCATTCTCAATTCCCTTTTTAATGGTCTCAAGTTAAGTGATTCTTGATAAAAATACATAATGCAGATAAACAGGTATCACAATTTAAAAAATAAAAGTTCTGTAGCAACTATTAAACTTAAATGCAGTTGCTTTGGTTTCGTTCCAGTTCAGGTGTGGACACTATTAAAAATCACTAGTCTTCTTGCCATGGATTTCAGTCCCTACATCTGTTAATCAGCTTGCTGCTGGAAGTACCAATAATGATATTTACGGCACATAGGAAGATAGCAACAAGCATCTCCAAGGCCCTTGAATCAGCAAGCTATTCTCTTTTTTTCAGGAGCTACTAAGTGATATAACAAAAGGAAAGCATCTTTCTGAGTGTAATTCCATCCAATTACATTTTCACAACTAAGAATTTGGCAGAACATTTCTTTCCATTCTGGTAGCAGATAATACATGAAAATCTTCCATGATACTCGCACTGAAATATTGTACTCCAAATGCTGTAATACTTAAGCCACAATAATGTGCTGTATCCTAAGGGACCAGTGAGTGTTACCACCTTCAGGTATTCCCCACCCCCCCCAGGAAACTATTGTTTTCCACTGAACCCATCCCTGCAGGACATCACCACATTCTGGGAATGGAAGACCTGGATGGTCCCAGGTTGTGCTCCACTCCTCTTGTTGGACGCAAGGATTTACAGTTGGATTCAATGATCATGGTTGGACTCTTATCATCTTAAATGTCTTTTCCAACCGAGTGATTCTGTTGAATCGCTCACGTTTTATACACACAGCTTTTTTCATACCGCTCTGTACTGCTCCGAGTCAAAAGATAACCCTCGAATCACATACATAAACAAACCTTAGACAAAAAACAACCAAACAAAAAGAAAAAAAAACCCAAGAAAAACCTCACAGATTCTTACAGCTCTAGGTTCTAGATTTTGTTTTGCTCAGTTTAATTCTGTTTTTTATCTCCCCTTCATTTTGTGCTTGTCATGTCTCAGAAAAGCACGAATGAAACTCCTTTGCCAGAAATTCTTAAATCCTCTTAAAATTTTAATCTCTCTCACTTCTTCCTGCCCTGGCAATTCCTCTCCCATCTCCCCTCCCC